>VZTU01021246.1:864030-983366 GCA_013400835.1 Zapornia atra | reverse complement strand
CCACCTTCAAGCCTTTCCTTGTGCGCTCTCTCTCTCTCTCCATCCGGCACACTACTGTTCCTGGTTGCTTGCATATAAAAATCCCTTGCCTGTCCTGCTGCACCACTCTTGTAAGCCTGCACGCATGCATGCATACACACACACACAGAGAGTACTAGAAGTTCTTTATTTACATATGATCACCTATCTGGCCTTCTCTGTGCCTCACAGTCTTGCATTCGCAGTGAGCTGCACCCTTGGAGGCTATTTTACTCTGACTGTCTTCACCAGGCACGAAGCACTTCTCTTCCACTCTTGTGCATACTAGTGCATGAGTGCCGCACAGGGAGATATGCCCAGTCACAGCATCCTCACTTCCCCTTTGCTCCTACTTCCACACACAGCCTTGCATGCACTGCCCTCTTCTATTTTGCACCTACCAAGCAGATCCCCATACAGGCGTGCTCTGTGCCACACACATGCTTTCTGTGGCATCCTCTCGCTTACCTGTCACTATGGCATGCGCTCACTGCAAAACCCCTCAGTTTTTGCCACCTTCTCACCTCTACCGAGCGCTCCTTTTTATAGAGTCTGGCTGCTCCTGTCTCTGGGTTGCGTACACAGGCTTTTCCCTGCCACGTATTTTTTTCTCTTAAACTTGCATTCTCTGAACTCTGAATTGCAAACCTAGCAGCAGCAACTTCCAGCTGACTTCCTTGCTGTACAGTGGCTGTTTCTGACAGGAGAGGAGGATTTTTCCCAGCACATAGGATGTATGTGGCGTGAGAGGAGAACCAGCGCTTGGGAAACATGAGTAGCTACTGTCAGCAATGAAGTTGCAAGGCTTGATGTGAACTCCCCTCTGCGCTGTAGGAATAGGCACGGACCTGTTAAGGAAGATGGGCACTGGCAAATCATACCGACTCTGAACATTGCATCTCTCTCTGATGCATGTTTCCCAGCCTGTAGTCGATGGCACTTGCTCCACACAGTGTTTCCAAGTCGCAAGCCTTCCCTGAGTTGTGACTACAGCATCCCAATGCTCACAAAACCAGGAGCTGGTTTAGTCCTTTCTTACAGCTGTAGCTTATGCCAGGCATCTACAGGCATCTACATGCTTTTACCTTCCGTTTTAGTGAGTTACTATCACCACAGTTTTATCTGCCACATATTCTGCTTTTGAAGGCATCAAGGAAGATCTTTTGAGGGCTGTCTTACCAGGCATCCTCTGAGAAGGCAGAGGCAGAGGCAACACAGTTGTCTTCCCTAGGCTTGGGCTTTGCGGGGGGCGGGGATTGCGGGGGGGAGGGGGTGGATTTGAGAGGTGTCTTGTAGACCTGGAGCTGCTTTTTCTACTGCTCCCAAACTTCAGGTGTGACATAAACCAGACCTGGTCCACTGCTGGATCTAGTTCCATAGCCAGGAGTAATTTCCTTTCTCTGGTCTGGAGGGTGAGAAGATGAGGAAGCAGGAATATTGGGGTGCATGGGAGGAGCAAGGCAGCACAAACAAGTCTGAAGGTATTTGAAGGAGTTAAAAGAGGGTGAGAAAGTTTTGTGCCCTTAAACACCCCACCCCACCCCCAAAAGAAAAAAAACCAAAAACAAACGCTTATTTCAGATTAATTGCTATTCACTGAAAGCTGTGCTAACAAGCCTTGAATGCTTCTGTAACCCTGCTGAGCAGAACTCTGTGGAGCTCTTACCCTAGGAAGCCGCAGTAGTAGCTCTGACAGGCAGTGACCCCAGCCGGACTGCTTCCAAGCGCTTGCTGAGCGCATCCCTCCGGAGCCAGCCAGCTGAGCCTGCACCTCTGCAAGCTGCCCAAAACTCATCTGTACCCTGGCTCCCCCTTTTCCTCCCTGCCCCCTTCGGGGGTGTACAGAAGAACGCACAACCAGCTCTTCGGCCTTTCCCTCTTCTCCCAAAGCCACCAAGCGCAGGGGTGAAGGGGAGCGATGCCGGCGCTTGCTAAGGCCGAAGAGCAGGCCATGGGGGTGCAGGGGAGGAAGCACAGCTGAGGCTGGCAGGAGCCCCGCGGGCTCTGCAGTGCCAAGTGGCCAACACAGGCTGCCTCCCCCAGCGTCTCTGCCAGGGGACACGCAATGAGCTGCCTGCCCCCCCGCCTGCCTGCGCTCAAGGGCTTTGGCACACACACACACAGAGGCTTCGCTCTTTTTCCACTGGGATAAAGGCTCCCAGTCCTGCACAGAGGATTTTTTTTTTTTTCAATTCTTGTTTTTTTAATTTGTTTTTCCTTTTTTCTGTCCACTCTGTTTCCTTAATTTCATGGCTCAGGATGCTTGTGTTTTCTTGCTGCTGTGCTTCCAGTCCTCCCTCGGAGGCAGGTGGCTCTAAGGTGGGACTATGGTTCCTCCTCCGTGGTGCACTGGCCTTCCTGCCCTGTGGGGGCCGGAGGAATAAAAGTACCTACATACCCCAGCGCTGCTGGTGGGTGGGATTTTTCTAGGGGTGTGCTGCAGCTTCTCCCTCAGATGGATTTGTCTCTTAGCATGATGTGCCTGGTAGCTTCTGATAAAGATCAGATTCTTGAATCAGTCTCAAAAGCTGAATTTTACTTTTTTTTTTTTCTTTCTTTTTTCTCCCCAAGTCAAAAAGTGGGTGCGTGGGGATGGGGAGGAGAAGAAAATTATTTGGGTTTATAAAAAATTGAATTTTAATAATTTAGAAGAATTAGGTGTTGATGTCTTTGCTTTTACGTACTATTACTCTAACTTAGCTGTCAATATGAAAAGTAATTTTGATTTCCCCCTCCAGGATTTTATTTAAAAAAATGAATGCCTTGACAAATTATACATTTTCTCCAGCATTACTTTACATTGAAAATTCTTCTAAACAAACTCTTTCCCTTGGAAAATAACAGCTGTTTCAAATCAGCAATTTCCTAAAAAATCCCAGCTTGTTTTAATGAACCTCCCCTACAGCCCCACCTCATTGGTTAATTGCATAAGATTTTGTGGTTTTTTTAAAAAAAAGTTATTTAAGATACCTCCAGAGCCAAGTTAGTGAAGTAGATGTCTTGTGAAAGGACATGCAGAACTGGTCTGTGTAGTATGGGCAGTGTTTATGATGTATTTTTTGAGCTGTGCAAGGGTATTCATAAATGGGGAACGAGCCTGATGAAAGAAATCACAGAAGCACTTGGGTGAGTTGGATGGTTTTGGGTTGATATGTAGTACAAATGTTATCAGTAGAGTCTCATGTTTTATAACATTACTGGGCAATGCGAACGTGAAAAATGATGTCTGTTAATGCATGAGGTTTGTGCAATCTATATGGGTGGAAGTGTGTACCCAAGTGTTTCTGTGCTGATAATGTGTAATGGATGGGGAGAATAGAGGGAGGAGTAGGAATGTATGTGTGTGAGCTGTGACTTTGTGGTGTATGGGTAACAGCATGGAGTGATTGTGATGCAGTTGGACAACATTTAGGCATCACCAACTGCAGAAAAAAGACTCTTTCTTGCTTTCCTGAATATACTTTTCTTCCTATCTGTTTTCAACTTTGTCTGTCAAAGAAGGCAGGAAAAGCTCTCACAGGCTGGACTGTATTGATGAGGTAACGACTCACTCAGCTGCCTTGCATTCCCTTAAATGATGAAGAGGCTCGATACCTAAAACAAAACATTTTTCTTGTAGTTTTAAGATGGGGAAGAGACAGAGAAGGCTTTTTATCTGCAAAGAGGGAGCATTAAAAAGATGTCTCAAGTGTTTCTTCTAGTCCTATCTCAGTACTTGCAGACCATTTGAGTCAATAATTACCACACCAGTAAGGACCCATTTCCCACAGTGGTTATAAATCTCAGTGCTCAGCTACCCTCTCAGAGGGCTTTATTATGATGGGTAGAAATTTGCTTCATCTTTTAGACTCACAGATCTCTTATCATGCAAGATTTTTACTAGTCTTGTAACAAATACCCTAGTGCCTATGTTTGTGTGAGCTCCTTTTCAGCCTGTGAGCACCTATGCCTATGCCAGTGGTCTGAGGAGGAGACAAGTTCTTTAAGAAACACTCTTTTCATCTCATTTTTCACCTGCAAGCACTAGATGTCCTTCCAACTAGGGTAAGGAATATGGCTGCTGTTGTCCTAGGCTGATGGCCTGGCCTTGCCTTTGTGATGGGGACTGTCCGTGTCCCTGAACCTATTTACCTTGTAGAACAACATTTTTGCTTGGGAATGGGTTAAAGCAGGGATCTTAATGTGTGGGTCCAAATGTGATGTAACCCCTGCAGCACCAGCTGGGTGCTTTGTTCAATTACCTAGAGAGGCTGGGCAGGTTGGTGAGGTGGTGTTGGTGCAGAGGAGCTGTAGCACTTCTTACTCTCCTGTATGCTATAAAGTGAAAGCAGGCAGCAAAAGGTGATTAAGACTGAAAGGAAGAGAAGCCTCCTTTTCTGGGCAGATCTGAATGCCTGATGGGCTTTCCTGGACAAAGGCACCCTGGAAGACTCTGGGGAAAATCTTCCATGTTTGTCTTTGAGTATGTGCTTTCCCAAAGATTGTCCCCTCTGCATGGAGGGTAGCTGCTGGGAAGATGCAGGGGTTTGCTGTCTGCAAACCCTATAGGAAGCATGAGTATGACCTCTCCAGTATCCTCTTTTCCTTAAAGAAGTGTGTGCCGTAGGTTTATGTGCTGTTTGGACTCAATCACCAATGGCTTTGACAGCTGATGTGTTCTTCCTTCTGTCATTATTTTCTGGGATAGACTCAAAAAATATCAAGCACAGACAATCTTGTCCCACTCTGAGGAGTATATAAGGGCAAGATGGAGATTTGTGTGGGTGAGCATGTGAGACACAGCCCTCTCATGGTGTTGGGGAAGGGCAGAGATCCTTGCAGGCAGCATGTAAAGGAAGAAGTGCTGTGAATTTGTGATCCTTACGGAAAGGAGTAGGAAAAAGAGAAATCCAGGCTAGGTTCTGTGCCATACCATTGCACTGTGGTGCTTTGGCTGATGCTGGATATCCTGGAAGCTGAAGTACTTCCCTGTGCAGCAGCAGGGCATTTCCCATAGGGCAACCCTGCCCTGCTTACCTGTGAGGATGGAGAGGGAATATCACCGCAGCAGCTGCTGCTTTAACTTCTCTGAGCCAAAAGAGTGTTCTCCCAAGAGAAGACTTGCAGGGCCTAACACTGAAGCATCTGGTTGGCCATATCTACTGTCTTAAAGTTTGTAGAAAAAATTCCACGTGACTATGTGCAGTGGGGAAAGGGCCCTTTAAACTCGACCTGCTTATCAGTCACCCACAGGCACAGAAGTTTTTTTTGGAGTTTGCTGTAGTTGTCAGCTGTAGAGGTACTGGACTTTGAATGGCATCTCTGGGAGGAGATCGTTTGGGGGGTAATGCAAGGATATATGTACTAAATTAAGGCATTGGTGTGTTGTGGGTTTTTTGAAGGGGTTTCTTGCCTATTTTTTTTTTTTTTAAAAGTATCACCAGAAGGTAGGCTTCAGAGGAAGGGTTTTGGCTTAAGTGTGAGCATAATCAGAGCTGTGGGCTCACAGTCTGGGCTTTTGTCGTTCCTAGCTTATCTAAGTCATCCAAAAGAAACTCCTCTGAAGATGGCTTAATTCTGAAACCTGTTCCTTTCTCTAGTGTCTGCCCCTGTGTGACCTTGTGGATGCAGGTTTGTCGAGTCTGGAAGAGTGCTCTCACAAAGAGGGTGGCTATTTCTCTTTTCTGGTGATGAGTTCTTGGCTATTGGGAGGGACAACATGTGGCAGACAGGTCATGAGCAGTGGGACAAGGGAAGGAGCAAAGAAGGCAAAAAATTGAAGGCAAGGCCGTAGAGTTTCCAACCAGGAAATCAATAGCATAATAGCATAAAGCCACTGGGATATGAGTATCCAACGTAAGTGTGTAATCACAGCTCCCTCCCCTCTGCCCCTTAACACTTACATTGATGGTGAGTTGCAGGCTGGAACCAATTAATCCTTACAACCTGCTAGGACGATAACCATTAATATTCTTCTGTATGCCCTCTGGCTACTGCACCTGCATGGAGCCTAGCTTTGCTTGGCCCTTGGCAGTTGACCCAAAGCAACATCAGGAGTCAGAGCAAGGGTCTTCCTGACTGTAAGCGAGCCTTGCAGCCAGTGCAGTGTTACCTGACTTCCACTTGGTGGGTGCTGGTGAAGTTGACCGTGTGGATATATACATGAATGTCTGACAAAGGATTTGCCTGCATGAAGGAGGGATTATTTCAAGGTGCATTTGTGGGGGTTTGGCTGTGTGAACATATTTAGGCTCGTGCCGTTATGGGTCCATCGGTTTGTATGAGTACCTATTATTTGCCTCGTAAAGCTACTTTCTTGCACAATGGGGTCACAACATCTGTTTTTATTTATGCCTATATCTTTGGTCTGTGCATAAAAGTATGACCAGACACCTTTTAATATCTCTTCTTTGGCTTTTAAGAAGATGCACATGCAAAACAGAAGGTGATGGTGGAGAGATATATGTGTGCACACATGAGTTTGCATGTGATAAAATGCATAAGTTGTGTGGTGAATATGCCTGTGCTGTGTTAACAAATCTGGTTCGGGATTGTATTTTGTGCAGGGAAGATGTTGTGTTAGTTCAGTGGGTGAATGCAGCATGATTACCAATAGGGATATCTGTGTAGCTGTGCATGCTTTTGGAGTGACCATTATTCATACCAGATTTGCATCCTATCTTGACATGGCAAGCGATTGTTGCAGTAAAACAGAGTTGTTACTGTGGCTTGGCTACCCTTCCTCATCTTTCTGTGATAGCCTCAGTGTAAGGTGGCAATTTAGTCACGCTTCAGTCACCTGGACATGAAACACAGTGTAGAGAGTGGAAAGGACATGTTTGACTCCTGCACTTTTCATGGGAGACTTCCTGGGGTTGGAGGAAGAGGATAGAAAGAGGCTTTATACACATGCAAGCTGCACTGTTTTAATTAGACTGACTTATTAAAAAATAATACAACCTGACTGAGACAACCTTGCTTATGTAGTTATGCTAATGTGTACTGTGTGGAAAAGGATTCCTGGGCTGGATGCAACCTGAAACAGTAAACCAGTAAGTCTGCACTTTGGCTGTACCTGCACTAATACACTCTTGCTGGTTTTACTACCTCCACAGCATGGATTCTGTCAAGTCTTGGGGTTAGTTAGCTGACTAAAACCAGGGTATACCTGACTGCAGACATACCCTTATGAGATGTTCTGCAATTCTAGATCTTCTGTAGAGGGAAGGAAACCATGGTTTTTTTCCTGGAAGAGTCTTTGTCCTGTACATGTGTTAGTGCTTTTACTAACTAATTTCTCAGATTCAAAGAAAAATCTTAATCGTACCAGCTCAAGTGGCGTAAGAGCTCCCTCTATTCTAGGCCTGCTGAGAGGAGGGAAGGTAGGAAACATGAGAGCTAAAGTGAGGGTAGAGGACCTCTCTCCATTTCTACTTACCATAGGTAGTAATGGTTTGTGTAGTGGGACAATAGTGTCCCAGCTAGTGCCTGGTTTGTGTACTATTGAGCAGTGACAGAGCTGTAACAGATTGGGCTGCTGCAAATAATAATTAATAAATAATAATTAAAAAAAAAGCCAGGCTGCAGCATGAGTCAAATGAGCTGTGGCATTAGCCCAGAGGGACCTAGAGCTGAGGTCAGTCTCCCTTCTCTTCTGGTCTGCTATGTGCAGAAAGGAAAGGGAGAAAATGCCGTTCTGGCTGGCCTTGCTCTGCCTGTCCTGATGTAGAGCTTTGTAGCAGCAGACTTTTCTTCAGGCTTCAAGGAACCTCACAAGACTCCTGCCTGTAGACTCTACTCATTCTCTGGTCAACCTGAAGAATTTCTGGTCTTTCTCTCTTCTGCTGCACAAAACAACCCAAAACCCCACAAAAAGCTAAAGGGGACAGCCCAAGCTGTCCTTGGTCCTGAAGCGTTGCTTGAGCTGCTGTGAAAGAATGTCAATGTGAAAGGTGCTGTGGTGACAGGAGACTTCAAGCTCCTGTTTCCTTTGCCACATAGCAGGGATTCTTAAGAGTGTCAGCTCTGAGGTACTTACAGACCTGTGGATGATACGTGAGAAGAGGCTTTGAGGCCATTGCAAGGGAAGTCTTAGGAGAACCTTGGTCTAAGAAGAACTCTTCTTGTAGGACCTGTGCTTTTTCTTGGTGCTACCCCACAGATATCCTGGGAGCTGGCAGGAACCTTGGAAGGTTTCTTACTAAACACTGCCTGATGTTCACCAGAACAGGGTGAGGGAAACAAAAACATTTTGCAGAATGTTTCTGCTTCACTGAATTGGCATTTTTCTAATAAGGAAAAAAGGTCTTTCGTAGATTTTTTCTGACTTTGAGTTTCAAGAACAGATTAAACCACCAGTGCTTAATGTCTTTTCTGTGATATGTTGTCTTCTGTCATAAGATTACATCACAGTCTCAACCATCATCTAAAACAAAAAAAGTTCTGAAAACTGGCCTTCATAAGTGTGATGAAGAACTTGAAAATATAACCTGAGTGCAGCTACTAGCTGATGTCTGTCTTGAGTCTTCAGACAGCTGAAAGAGCATCCTCTGGGATATATCACAGGGTGTTAGGTCTGACCTTCTCCTGATAACTCCTCTTTGGGAAAGGGTTTTCAGTCCAGCCAGCAAGGACTGTGGCAGTCCTGGATCTCTCAACTAAGGGTTGGATACAATTTCTCTGAGGGGAAAATGCTCAGGGAAACAACTGCAGATATGCTTGCCCTAATGCCTCAAAAGTGAGTGTTCATTTCTTGATGAGACTAGCCACTACTTGATAGGACTGGAACCTGTGGAGCATGCATTACATGGAAGGGTTTTAGGTTGTGTTGTGTGTTACATTGGATAAGGGGAACGCTTGTTCACTTTGGCTTCCGAATGTTCCTAGACCAACTGGGAATTGGAAGCTGGAGAAAACAGGGGGAGCAAATTCAGAAGACTACTCTTTTTTAAAAGAGTTTTAAAAGCTCTACGGAAGATCTACCCCCGTTTTCATTGGATTTGGATTTCCTTGAAAGAGGCCCAGTTGGTGTCACTGAGGGAACATCCATGATGTGGGACTTGCATCCCATAGTGCTGCTGTGTCTGAACCAGAGGGTGAGCGTGTGCATGTGTCTGTGTGTGCGTGGCATGTGCAGGGCCTGTGCTGTGATCACCAGAATTACAGTCTAGCCAGATAACGAGCTGTTGTTGTTTACAGCGCTTGGTTCCGGGCACTTCAATTCCAGAAAGATGTAAACAAAATTAGAGGGAATTCAGAGGATTGCAAGGAGAATGATTAAGGGGCTGGAGGGACTGACTTATGAGGAATGCTTGTGAGAGCTAAATATATAGCTGTTTTGGCTAAATGACTGAAGAGGAGCTATGCTAATGATCTAGGCATACTGGGAAGGCGTGAAGAATTGTCTAGTGTGGACTGAGAGCTAGAAGTGTCTCTCATGGTAGAAAACTTGGCGGATGGAAGAAGAAATAAAAATTGGCAGGAGAGAAAAACACTTAATGGAAGACAGAGATTAGGTAGTTGATATAGCTTTGTTAAGAATTGTGGCAGAATTGCTGTCATTTGGGATATCTGAAGTTTGGCTGGGCAGAGCCCTGGAGAATAATCCATGCACTACAAGTTTGAAAAGGTCCCTCGAGGCACAGTCTAGATGCCTTAATAGATTTTTATGCTGTCATTAATTTCTGAATCACAGCTAATATTTCCAGTCTGACAAAGAACCATATTCTTTAAAGCATTTTTCTTTCTTGCCTTGTATTTCTGCAGTGATGCAGATACTGGCACAGGACAGGCTCATGAGGGTCTTCTGCTATATTAAAAAATGAAATCCTAGTTATCAACTGATTAACTGATCAACCAGTTGGAGTCCCAATAACTTTGTCCTATCAGTTGTGCTAGGCTTTGACAGGTTTCCCATTGCCATGTATGATACCTATATATCTTCTGCTCTTTCGTTCTCTCACATATTTTCAAAATGGTAACTGAACAGTGGACTGGTCCCTCCAGGCCCAGAAGCTGATGTAGTTTGGCTTGTATAATTTCTGGCATGTCACAAGAGCAGAGTCTTCCAAGGGCCATCTGTGAACTGAAGGGAGGTGGGCCCATGAGGGAGAGGAACAAGATGGTAGGAGATGACCAAGTTGATCAGTGGTGGGGTGGGGGGAATTGGCCGGCTTGGTTGCTCTTACCTCTCTTACAACATCTCTCTGAATAGTGAAAGCTAAATGGGTCATGTTAGCTGCTCAGTTTAACGCTTTTTTGGTGGGGGAGGAGAACAGGCTGAATCAATAGCAAGTTTTGTATATTTGCTGTACTGGCTGGCACTGTGGCCTTCCAGAAGTAAAAGGTATTGCAGCTTGAGTGAAAGAGCCAGGATACATAATAGAATTATCCAGACTGAAGATTATTTGTGCCATGGATGGAGACCCAGAGAGAGTCCATCATAGTTTATTAGCTCAGGTACAGGACTATGCAAATTGCAATCTGTTTCCTGGGCAGAAAGTGAGGAGCACTGTTTTTTGTTGCATGCATTCCAGACCGGTAAGTGTTGCTGGATCTTTCCCAGTTTGTGCAGGGCCAGTTTGATGGTCTCGGCAACCCAGCCCCACAGTGCCAGGGAATAAGGTGCAGAGACAGTTGATTCCAATTGGAAGTCAATGCATCTTAGCTTCAACTTTGATGCATCTTACCTTGACTTAGCACTAGCCTTGGTATGTGCAAGGTGGCTGTTGGTAAGGACATCCTTACCCCATGCTCCCAAGAAGAGTGGGAGAGCTTGTTAGCTCAAATTTAGTGCAACAGGAGTACAGTCAGACTCTAACTCTGAACTAGGGACAAGGAACACTGTACACTTGAGCTCTCTGCACTAAGCTTATTTCTTAAAGAGGAGATTGTAATGGGTAAAATCAGGAAGTTCTGGAAAGAATGCAAAAATCACCCCCCCACACTTTTGCTTTAGGTAGAGTTAGTTGACTCTGTGCCAGAATGGGAAAACTGAGGGATGTGGGAAATTCAGTAAAGGGTAAAAAGAAAGGGAGAGGATTGGAGACCCCAAAGGTGAGAACCAGTATTGGCAGAGAGGAGTTGCTCTTGGATGGTCGGAGATGAAGGAGGTGCTGTTGGATGTGCACATGAAGGTGGCGAACTGCAAATAGAGTGGCCAAGACCAATGACCAGCTGTTCCCTGGCTGTTATTGAGGCAATCTGTGTGCCCTCTAGCGGCCATAACTCACGGAGGGAGGGGGGAGAGCTACTGCTGTACCATTAATCAAAGGCAGTATCTCCTAAAAAAAGCTCGGCTATAAATTTGGAGCCCAAAGGATGAGGGTTCTCAGTCCTGGCTCTCTGCAGAGAGAGGAGTGGGGTGAGAGCGAGATAATTTATCTAGTAATTGTGTTTGTTGCATGCAGCAAATGGATTTGTTACAGCACCTTTTAATCATTGTTCCGTGGGATTTTGCTAATCTCATTCTAACCCCGGCAGAACATTTGTCGCTTTGCACCCAGCTGTTGAGTCAGAGCGATGCTGCCGCCTCCTTTAGACTGGTGCAATGGCGTAGCAGCAGGAGGCCTTGAAACAGGTTCCTGCAACTGGTTGTACAAGATAGAGCTGTGGGGTTGCTCTGTGGGTTGCATGAACTGTAGCTCTGAAAGGAAGAGAGACCCAGAAAGCTGTGAGGAAGAGGGGGGCTGGTGGCAAACTCATGGCTGTATTGCTACAGGATGAATTTTTGAAGGAAAACCTCAGCATTTCAAAGCCAAAATCCCAAATAACCTAGGCATCTGTTCTCTAAACATTTCTGGTCTGGGTATCTAACAGCAGCACCATTTAACAGCAATCTTCGTAGGAAGGGAGAGCCATCTCAAACACAATGTGAAAAATCTTTTTGGTTTACTATCATTCACATACTTGAATGAAGTGGATTGACACTGTTTAGTAACTACTTTTGTTCGTAGTTTGACTTGGTGCTGTAAAAAATAAATAGACTAAAACAACAACTTCTTGGGAAAATGTGGATGTTTAATGAAAACTGAAACAACAAAGGATTTCTCATGGCTAAGGTGGCCTTTCTGAAAGAAGTGGAGACTGAGTCTATGCCAATGCAACAATAAGGTATCCAGGTCTATGTTTCTGCTCCAAAAAAAGAGCAGTACCTGGAAATACCTTGCAGGTATTTCAGCAGGCAATACAGTGGGGATAGTGCTATGGCTGTGTTTAAAAAAAAAACAAAAAAAACCCTCTAAACCCATTGGAATGTTCAGAATCAAGCAGCTCTGTTGCATTTGTAAAGTGCAGTGCAGTGTCAGCCTCCAGTCAGTACGGACGGTTTCTTTTTAGTCCTGATGTTGGCTCACTGGAGTAGCAAGCAAGGAGGTGGCTTGGGTCTTTTTCATAGCCCTACATTAAACTCCAAGTATCCCAGTTTGTCTGTTTCTTGATGCTGCAACTTTCTGGCCACAGCAAGGGACCAGAGATGTGCTTGTAGCAAAGCAGAGTATCCCAACAGCTTCTGTGATGTCAACCTCCTGTACTGAGGTTCTTCCTAGAAGGTATTATCTAATATGTTTGGAAACAATGAATTCTGTATCAAAGTTCTGCTCTGTGGCTTTATTTGTTGTTGTGAGGTAGAAAATTGCCTAACACAATTTCAAGGGTTTGGGGTTGTTTTTTGGGTTTTTTTTGCTTTTGGGGGGCACAATGTTTTGTGGAAAAACAAGGAAGAAAAAAGATAGCTGTAAGGGCTATTTGTCTGGTTTAGGTAGACCAAATGTGGAGTCCCTAATCCACTTTAAGGGAGCAGAGGCTTCAGGCTGGATTTATGCTGTCTCTCTATAGGAGGTTAAAGATATGTCATTTGATTTAATTGTCCTCTGCAGCCCCTGTTCCAACTTGAGGCTAAGTAAATTCTAAACCAGTACATTTCTGTGAAGGGAAGAGAAAGGGGAAATGAGTTGTAATGCACATGTCCTCTGATCAAAGACCATTCAGCCCTCCTGAGTGAGGATAACTTTACCTTTCTGGTGATGCTGTGAAATGCAGTTTGGTCCTATCTGGTTTGTTTCTTTTGTCAAGGCTACTCCAAATGGAAGATCTTCAATCCTCCCCATGATGACAGCAATTTTCTTATGGTGTCTGATCTGGGGCTTTAGGGTTGTATCTGGATAGCTAGACACGTTATTTAGCTTGAAGAAACTCTGAAACTGGTGATAAAAGCACAAGAAGTAAAGCCTCTACCTGAACTCTCAGATTCAATAATGTCTTGCAATACAGGCTGGTAGTTAGAAATGCTTTTTCACATATAAACTTGGGCATCTTTGAGTTGCAAATGACTAAGGGATGATAAAACACACATTGTCACATTCATGGGGACCCTTTTAAAGATAGAACTGCACTTTCAATTAACTCTACCATATATGGCCAAAGTCAAAACTGCATAAAACTTTGATAATTTCACACTTTAAAAATGTATTGGAAAGTCTTATTCGTACATCTTTGCTGAAAATTTCATGAATTGCACATTTCCTGGTGTTAGATGTTCAATAAACTTAAATAATGCAGCAATTTACATCTGGAAGATTTGCTTTAAAACTGAAGACTGGCTACTTCTCTTCTGGATTGAGAATGCTCTTTCTTTTTATGCCTTCAACCATTAGAATGGACACTTTTGTTGTTCTGAAACTGTTAGAGATCTGTACCGACCTTTTAGTAGCAAACCCCTGTCATCTGGAAGATATAGTAGCATATAGTTGGACATAAGCCTCCCATTTGTTTGAGCCTGATGTTGCATCCTTGTGCATTTTATGGGTATCAGTGCTCAATCTATTGAGAAACTTTCCAGCAAAACTTTCCTAGATTTTTAGTGTCTTCTCAGCTAATTGGGGAACTTGAGGGTAGAGGGCAGAGGAAGCTTGAATGAAATCAATTTGTGAAATCCAGGATGGAAGTTATTAGCACAGAGTACTTCCCATAAAGAAGTCACTGGGTTGCTGGAAACCTCCTACCTTGGGTCTTTAACATCCAGGGAACCTCCTGGATGAAAGTATGGGATGTTCTGTCCACTGATGCAGGAAAGCTCCTGGAGTACCCTAGTCATCTCAAGCAGCATACTATTTCCATGTCCTATCCTCAATTTGGTAAACACTGTGTTTTGCCTTTATCTGAGTGATGTCAGAGAAATAACTTGTGGTGTAAAGAACAACAATGTAAACAAAGCTCTCTAGAGCTTTCCCCTCCTTTTTAGTAATCTAGTTTAAAGGTCTTTCATGGTCACTGTCCTGGTTCTGTCCAGGACAGAGTTACCTTCCCCAGGCAGCCAACACAGGTGAGCTGAGCTGGCCCAGGCTGTTTTCCACACAACCTGACATCATGCTCCCATAAAAGGGGCTGGTTGCAGAGGGATGGGTTCTTAAAGCTCTGGGGCAGTCCAAGTAGGGTCAAACATCTGGTTGGTCACTGCTCTGTGTTATCACTTCTGTTATCACCGTGTATATGTGTGTGTGTGTATGTATGTGTATTCTGCCACTGGCTCTCTTGCTCCCCTTTCAAGGTGCTTGTCAGCAAACTGTCCTTCCCAACCTGAGGGGCTTTGTTGCTTTCTCCTCCAAGGGAGGAGTGAGCAAGCAGCTCATGGTGCTCAGCTGCTGCCTGGGGCTGAACCATGACAGTCATGCAGTCTTTTAATCCTGCTTGTCATCACTGCAAGCAAGCTTAGGGTATATGGATGAACAGTAAGGAGGAAAAAATGGAGCCTAGGACAGCACTGCTGCAAATAAGTGTCTGTTCTTAAGGTGATCTGCTGACCGTGACCAAGATGGTCTATAAGAGGGGAATTTAAAAATTGCATCAAACATCCCAAGCATTGCTTATCATTAGGAGGTAGCTGCTTCTTTCGCCTGCAATACTGCTCAGTGGCCTCCATCACCAGTTGCATCTAAAGGTATTAGAAAATATGGTGCATACTGTACTTTCATCTTAACAAAAATAGGCCAGACCTTGTTCATGCCAACTGACTATGTACAAACCAAAGGCATCTGAAGTCATGAGCTAGGTTGGTGGCAGAGCAGAACCTGGAGGACCCATTCTCTGTCTAGTCCCCTTGCACTAGCGCTCCTGCACCAAGGGTAGTTTAGGTCTCCTTGGGCATTGAAATGGGCAATGCTGGTGACAGGAAAGGTGAGGCACAGTTAGGAGGCACAGGGAAGTGGTCAGGAGAGGGGAGGCTCCCTGGTGTATATAATGAGATGTATGGAAGGTCTCTGGGGGGAAGGAACAGGGGTGCATTTGACAGCAGTGTGGAAAACGAGAGCTTCTGACAAGCTTTTGAAGCCCTGTTTGCTTCATGGGAGCTCCTGCAAAGGCACGGGCTGAACACACCATCAAGAGAAGATGGCTTCTCCCAGGGCCTTTGCAGCTGCACCGGGCTATGATAACAGAAATTAACTTCATCTCCTTTGTCTTGCTATCCAAGTGCCCCAGAATAGTAGTTATGAAAACAGTGCTGTTTAATATTGTCTTTGATCGAGCAATCCGACGGGAGCCCTGGGCTTGTTCTGCTCGGCTTTGTTAGTTTCAGACCCTAAGGCAACAAGCCGTTGCCTTCAAAGCCTAGGCAGGGCTGCATTAAGTGTGAGGCGTGCAGCAGAAATCCCAGTTTGTCAATTCAAATGGCACTCACCTAAGAGCAATGCCTGCATATTTAAATCTGCAGCGAAGAAGTGTGTGAAGCAGGGCACACGCAGCTATTCCCTCTGGTAAGACCATGTCTTGGGAGCTGGCAAACAAGGCAATGCCCTCAAAAGGAAACAATGTTAGCTGGATTTTTTTCCCATTATTATCCAGTATTAATATGCTGGCTTTCTTGCATTTGGTGCCAGCTGGCCTCTCAGGATGTTTACAGCCAGGTAGACTTCGAAGTGTGTGCTGCAAGAGGACAGCATCGCTATAGAAGGAAGTTCTTGTTCATCTCCTTTACCTGCTTACAGTAGAGATGGGAGTCTTTTCCCAAACTGCCGTGCAAGCACTGCATGTGCACCCTGGCCAACACCTCCATTCTAGTGAAACACATGGAAGGTCACCAAATCTGACTAATGTAGCCAGCAAGAGGCAGCTCCGAGAGATTCACTTACTATTTCATCAGCAAAGGATGTGATGATAGTTACTGAAAAAGCTCTAGTGGCAGTGTATAGGGTGAGTCTCATAAGAACCAGAAGGGTAGAAATAGCTCATCTGTTTCCAGACGAGTGGTTACCTGAATGCACTATAATTCATATGGACACAAATGCAGGAACTACAGACCAGTCAGCCTCGCCTCTGTCCCTGGAAAGATGAAGTAATAGCTCATTCTGGAGGTCATCCTTAAGCATGTGGAGAAGGTATTTATTGGGGGTGGTCAACATGGATTCATCAAAGGGAAGTCATGCTTGACCAATCTGATAGCCTTCAATGACGGCATGACTGGCTGGGTGGGTGAGGGGAAAGCAGTGGATGTTCTCTACCTTGACTTCAGCAAGGATTTTGACAGTCTCCCATAACATCCTCCAAGGCAAGCTTAGGAAGTGGATCTTAGATGAGTGGACAGTGAGATGGCTGAATGGCAGAGCTCAGGGTTGTGATAAGCAGCATAGAGTTTAGTTGGAGGCCTGCAGATAGTGGTGTGCCCTGGGGATCACTACCACATCCAGTGTTGTCCAACATAATCATTGAAGACCTGGATGAAGAAACAGAGTGTACCCTCAGCAAATTTGCTGACAATACAAGACTGGGAGGAGTGGCTGCTGCAGCAGAAGGTTGCACTGCCATTCAGTGAAACCTGAACAGGCTGGAGAGTTGGGTGGAATGGAACCCAGTGAAGTTCAAGGCAATTGGAGGTGTCTGGGGAAAAGAACAGGGATGTATTTGACAGAAAGTATAGGGTCCTCCACCTTGGGACCAATAACCCCATGCAGAAGTAAAGGTTAGGGGTTGACCTGCTGGGAAGCAGCATGGTAGAGAAGGACTTGGGAGTCCTGGTTGACAACAAGTTCTGCATGAGCCAGCAGTGTGCCCTCGTGGCCAAGAAGGTCAATGGTAGCCTGGGTGTGTTAAAAGCATAGGCAGCAAGTCAAGTTAGGTTATCCTCCCCCTCTACTCTGCAATGGTGAGGCAACATCTGGAGTGCTGTGTCCAGCTCTGGGCTCCCCAGTTCAAGAAAGAAGGGGAACTACTGGAGAGAGTCCAGTGGAGAGCTACAAGAATGAGGGGACTAGAGCATCTCTCGTATGAGAAAAGGCTGAGAGAGCTGGGGCTGTTTAATCTGGAGAAGAGAGGACTGACAGAGGATCTTATTGACGCTTATAAATACCTGAAGGGCAAGTGTCAAGAGGATGGGGTCAAACTCTTCTCAGTGGTGCCCAGTGACAGGACAAGGGGTAACGGGCACAAACTGGAACACAAGAAGATCCACTTGAATATGAGGAAAAGCTTATTTACTCTGAAGGTGGAAGAGCACTGGCACAGGCTGCCCAGAGAGGTGGTGGAGTTCCTTTTCTGGAGTTATTCAAGACCCCCTGGACACAATCCTGTGCAACCTGCTCTTAAGTGATCCTGCTTTAGCAGTGGAGGTAGACTAGATGTTCTCCAGTGGTCCTTTCCAACCCCTGCTGTTCTGCGATTCTGTGACTAGTAATCTTTTTGTAGGCGATTCTGAGAGATAGGACTCTGCTGAGCCAAGGACTGGTGCACAGCTTCTGTGCAGTTTCTTTCATGGCTTAATTGCAAGACTCACTGCTTTTTTTGCCCTCCCTGTAAAACAGAGATGGGATCAACTTTTGGGTGGTTGTATGGGGTTCATGAAAGTTAAAAATAGGGAAGTGACTCTTATAATACCTTGAAGAGCCCACTTAGATTACTTGGGACTGGAGACCATGGTGCTTAATTTAACTCTTTAAGTCTGTGTAAGTTATGTCGAGGGTAAGTTTGATCATGAAGTGCCCCAGAACCTGGTGTGCTACTTTCCCCTTCCTATGGAAACTGTGGGGACCCACTGAAATAAAGGGGTACCGTATGTATAATGATAGACATGCAATTTATTATAATAAAATTTGGGAAGTTGAAGGATTTCAGAGGCAAGTAAGTTAGTGATAATATTTCATATGACAAGCATAACACTTGCCATTACTGTAGTCAGGGTAAGATTAAGACAGGTTGCATAAACACTTCAGGTATATGCTCTCAAATCTTACATAAGCCAATTCATGTTCATTTTTCAAGACTGGGTGTTCCTGAGCATTGTCTGAGAGGGAAAGTAGAACAAGGAGGTCTTATGTGCAGTGATGCTCAATGCTTCTCTTCAGTCTAGCAGGAAACGAGAGTGACTAACCCTACAGCATGCTCTCCTATATATTTTAGCAAAGATCAGGAAAAATTTTGGACAGCAGTTGGAGTTCTTCTGAGAGACTCTCTTTCGTTGCTTGCCTCTTGAATTTATTGCTGTTTCTTTGATCATCGTCTAATAGGACTTCTATTTTCTTCTCTGTACCATGTAAGGCAACTCAGTGATGGTGAGAGAACTTCATTGATCAAACAAGCAAGAGGAACATAAATGATGGCAAAAGCTGTGTCAGTTAAAGGCAACTGAGGACTGCAGAGGGAGTTACTTTGCTGTGATGAAATAATTTATGTTCTTTCTCTGAACCTGCTCAAAAAAAAACCAGGCAGCCACAGTTTTAAAAAGCTCTGAGTGTTAATGACCCAGGGCTTTGCACCAAGAACCAAAATTTTGGGGTCCCCATCTAGTTTAGTCCTTGATAGGAACTAGTCGTGTCTCAGCGCTTCCATGTCCCTTTCTGTTTAAGGAGCATAAGGATTTTGAAGAATTTTAAGAATAGGTTTCAGCTAATCAGATGCTGAAAAAGTACAAAGAACTTCAGATTATGAGTTACAGGAGAAAAGATTCAGCGTGTAATTTCTAGCTTCAGATCTCAGGAANGGAAGGAGACTGGAAATTAAAATAAGCCAATATCCAAAACTATATTTTAATTGAATTTTCAATATCTTCACCTTGGATATTATCATACCAGACACTAAACCCATACACATTATACTGTAACCATATACTATCTACAAAAAAAGCACCAGCTATTAAAATGGGAGAGTATAAAAAGCCCTTTCAGTATGCCTTCAAAATTCTTCAATGCTGTTGCTTATGCAATATTTTCTATTTCCGAAAGCTTAGAAGCCTGGAATTAAGTAAAGCAAAAGCCTTTTTAGGTTGGCAAAGCAATTCCTCCCCACTTGACCAGTGCAAGCTTTTTCAGTACAATGACAGTTAAAACCAGCCCCCTCAAATCCATGCTGTTTAATTACAAAGGAAAGCCACAGTATTTCAGAATGGAAAGATAGGCGTTTGTTAAGATACTGGACTGATCCTCGGGGGACCTGAGCTTAATTCCTGCCTTTGCCACAGGCTTTCTTTAAGTCAGTCCATTAATCAGGATATGCCTTAGCTTACCTGTCTATGCAACGAAAATGAAGACAAAGGAAGTTCCAGCCCCATCTTCCCCCATGCATAAAAGATGTTCTCTGTGTGATGGGTCCCCGTCTTCTCTCTGCCCTTCTATTAGTACTTGCTGCAAAGGTATCTGCCTTCTAGAAGGGAAGTTCAGTTGACTGAGGCTTGCTTTCTTCAAAGTTTTTCTAGGCCCATGGATAAACGTTGCACTATACTGACTTAAACTGAGACAAAGTCACTGCAAGAAAAACTTGCAGAAGTTAAACCTATTAGATCATGGAATCTATCTTGCCAATTATCCTCTCTTGTATCTTGCGGAGCAGAGTGGTAGGCCATGAATAGTTAAGGATGCAGTTGAGTTTTCATAATGGGGCTGATCTTTGTTTCTTGATAGTCATCTCAGATACTAAGAAAAACATGTCAGTTTTGGGGATGTCAATATTTTTTTTACTGAAGTTGATCTGGTTGATATTTTTGACTCTCATGTGAGTTGTGGTGGTTTTTTTCTTAAAAATAGTGTATGCAATTTTAACTCTAAAAGTATCAATGAAATCACAAAGAATCTCTTTTTTCCACATCTATTTTTAGTAACAATATGGAAAAGGGGAGGGAAGAAGAGGTATTTTGTTTTCTTGACTCAAGATCAACAGAGTTGGATTAAAGATGAGTCAATCAGGTGTTAATTTTTAAAATTAGAATTCTCTATTAGATCAAAATGGTTCTGGTGAGCAACTTCTGGAGATGTAGGCTTTCATTTAAAAAACAAACAAACAACACCCAAACAAAAAAACTATACCACATTATTCTGTCTCTAACATTGTCTCTATCCCTTTTCCTGCATCAAGAGGGGACTTGATCTAATCACAGATCCCTGGAGAGATCTGTTATTGCTGAAAGGCAAAATGTTTCCACCAAATGCTAAATAGAGAAGCTGATTGGACATTGCCACTTTTGTAAATTGGTATTTTTTCAAAGGCTGTCCAGCCCAAGGTCCCTGCTTTGGGCAGGAGGAAAGGTGAGACAGTTACCTTTCTGTTCTAACTTCTTATGACCAGGAAAAATAGGAAGAAGGATGTCTGCTTCTCCTGTTTTGCTCTTCTGTCATCCAAGAGCATAGCTGGACCCTTCCCCTATGCCTCTCCTCAAACACTTCAAAGCTTTGGCAATGTTGGAGCTGTGGATTGGTTGGGTTTTAAGAGAGCACAAGTTGTGAGGCACTTTCAGACTGAAGCCATGCAATGACCAGTGGAGAGAAAGGATGCAAGGAGAAGATCATAAGCAAGGCTGGGCCCAATGGTACTGATTCCCTGGCTGGCCAAAACCATGTGCGTGGCCTACCAAATGCATCAGAGTTTATTGCAGCATGCTTTTAAAAGCTTTGTTTTGTTCTATTCCCTCTTCCCTCACCTCTTCCCTTTTTTAGCTTTTGCAAGATGTCTTGGTGAGACAAGGGTTCTTCAAAACCACTCTCAAACAGGGTTGACATTTTCTTGTGTTTGCAATAGCCTGATGAGACAATGTGGGAGTGAGGTTGCCACACTTCTCCCGTGTTTTGTAAGAGGAAGGAAAAATCTTCAGTGACAAACTAGTGTTCTTATGTGTTGTGACAAAGACTGGAAGCAATTCTGTTCAGTCACTGAACTCACCTTGACTCATCTCATGCAAATGCCATAATTCAGAAGTTCTTAAACAGCGGTCTGCAATACACAGCCATTGCCCCTGGATCTATATCGTCTGTTGTGTTTTCAGCTAACTGATGGTAAAGGTGGAGGATATCCCTAGGGAAACAAAAGGCAAGCTCTGAATTATCAATGCAATAGTTCTGGAGCTATAGTTTCTTTGCCAAGAACAAGGCTTCTGTATTACTGGCCTAGTGTGTAATTAGTGACTAATGGAACAACAACCCCCAGTATATTAATTGCTATTGTAGCTGTATACAGAGCATTGTTCTCTCTCTGACAGACATATAAATTGTGTGCAACTACATTGTCCCTTCCAGAGTAGCTCTCTCTACAGTTAGGTGTCAATAATGAAAAGCAGCCCTTCCTTGAAGAGAGGTACTGTTATCTCTGAGGGCTTGTCTAGGCAGAAGCACGTGGGGAAGTTGATCTGTATTAAGGTGGGTTTCAAGTGGATTATGTAAACTGTATTAAACTGATGTGTGCACACACACTCTTGTTCAGAATTAAGTGGCCTTCATTTGATTTCATTTAATTTTCCTTTAAAGGGGATTAAACTAAATCGAATTAAAGCCCTTTTATTTCTAGCTGAAAGTGTGAACATTAATTCTGCTGTGATCCATAGCAAAAGTTCAGGATGTTATCTTCCTAAGAAGAGGACAAAGGTTCTCTTGGCATTCCTGGACACTGTGCTGAGCAAATGTGAAAGTTGCCTTAACTATCCATTTTAACACTCTGAAACTCAGTGTGAAGTTCATCCTTTCATACTTTTTTTTTCCCTCTCTGAATCCCCTGTGTAACTAGTGCAGAAGGCTAGTGAAAGCATATTTTTAGACAATATTTTTACTTAATTCGTATAATGTGGGAAGTGTATTTTTTTAAATACTGGAGACTTAACTCTTCCCTACAGTGAAGTGGAAGCCCAGAAAGCATCAGTAATTTCCCCACAGAAACCCATCACAAGCTGCCTATAGAATCAAGCTGGAAATTTGCTGTCATAGGCACCAGTACCTGGCTGCTGTGCAGACCTCTCTGTATGAATCTGTGTGTTCACATTCTCTTGTTTGGGTCCTCTCATCTTTCTGAGAGGAAACCTTGGTCCTACAGCTGCAGAAGAAACCTTTTCCTCTTCCCACTCTGATCAAATAGGATAGGACAGCCTATCTGGTGTAACTGCTGTTAGACTATTTCTTGGAAGCCTTACTGAGAACTGATGTTCTCCACTGCTGAAGATCTACTCTTCCGACTTGTCGTCTTAGCTGCTCACTGGATAATGCAGGGAAATAGCGAGTACGGGACTCTCATCTCTGGGCAATGCGGCTGAACTGAGAGAACGTGAGCGGAGCAGTTGGAGGGTGGGGAGGAGGAAGCCAAGCCCCAAGATCCCATTTTTCATGCAGAGAGCTTTTCATGAAGTCACGTCAAAATGAGCAGGCAGGCCGTGATTTGAAATGAAATAAACCTTTGGAGCCCTGGAGTTTTAATGTACTGTTGATAAATGGATTCTGTTCTTATTCATCCCACTCTTGCATGATGAAGAAAGAAACCTTTTCTGTGAGTTGACCCGTGTTTCTTTCAACTCTACCTTTCTAGACAGAGCTGCAGTGAGCTCCCAATTCGGTGATTAGTTAATCCTGGCCAGGAGTTGTGAAGACCATTGGTATTGACAGCCAGGATTGCATTAATGGAGGAGAGCTGTATTCAGCAAATTCAGTGAAGAGATTCCTTTATATTTCTTGTAACGTAGTTCTGCGTTTCCTTAATGTAACACACTAGACTTGTCTAAGGACTTAAATCTGCATGGGCTCTCTTATGTTTATTAGAAATAGCAGAGCCAATTTTTATACGCATCATGACCAGTATGTCAGAGGCTAATGAGAGCGTGTATTTTCATTTTTTTTGCTTTCATGAGAAAGCCAATGTTTTCTCAAACACTAACAGATGCGTTTTCAGTGCTTACAATGGAACCTCAGCTTAAAAGGTCCAGGCATTGTTCAGATGCCACTGTCAGCTGGAGGAATGTCACCTCGAATACAAGAGCCACCAAAGTGCAAGTACAAAAGAAAACAACAACTGTGCTGTAATCCCAACAGAGCACCAAGTGTGTGGTTCCATATCTATGGGCTTGAATCTTTTTCCCATAATTCTCAGGTCAGGTGGTTTTAGTTCTAAGCATGTCTGGTTTTGTGGCATCTCCTGTTTTCCACGTATTCGTTCTGTTGATGGTCTCACTGGTTGGTTTATCATGTGGTTTCGATATAGCATTTACGGAGCTGTGGAGGGAAAATGCCATTGGCTGCTTGACAACCAAGTGCAACATTAAGCTCTGCTGTTCTTGTGCTCGAGCATCTTCAGTGGACACCTATGGCAAACTGTGCTTGAGAAGTCTTCTTCTGCCATATTAGTACATTTCTACTATTTTCAGACCTAACCTCAGCTGTTATAAAGTTTTGAATTTACCATTGTGTTGCTGTCACTGTTGGTGTGCTGATTTTGTGTTTTGATCTTATGTCTTTGTGGAGGCCATTATTAAAAAGACCCCATCTTGCAGCAAGTGACATCTTCCTACATAGTCCATGTAGTACAGAGAAGATTACTGACTTGTTTTAAATCAGATATTGCTATGAGGTGCTGTGATTAAAAAATGACTTTTTAATGAGAACCATTTTATATAGTGATAAACAAGAGGCCAAACTTCACTGTTTGTTCTCTAGCTATAAAAGCCCTGGAAATATCCATTGTGATCCTACACTGGTTAGTCTCTATCCTAGTCTGGTGCACACAGCAAGTTCTTACAGTTTTAGGTAGACATCTGAGGCACGGGTGCCCTGACTCATAAGGAGGAGGAGCTAGTGCAAACACGATGTCAATGGTTGCACAGAGCTTAGAGGATATAATTTGCTGCAGTCTGACATACTCATGGAAGTCACCAAGCACGTAGTCTTTTGCTTCCTGTGCTACAGTCACAGGCTTTTAAACTCTCAAGTCTTCTGCAGGGAAGATCCTGTTATGCAGATTGAATCCTATTGACTAATTCTGTGATTGTCTTTAGAAGAGGCACTCTATTTAGGCAGGGCAGAAGGCATTCTGCTGAGTGAAGGATAGCAGACAAAAGACAAGTGATTAAGGTATACGTGGATAAAAATATAATGAACAAGATTTCATTTTTCTATATCCATTTAACTTCACTTGTGGATATTTAATATTGCTTTAAACTTGGCTTTTTGTGCAACTGGGTTTGTAAGCTACTATCAAAGCATTTAAGTAGCCTTTAGAAACCTGGGCTTTGGCCACTCGGGAGGGAAGAGCCCATCGTCTGTCAATGAGATTTGAACTCTGATGCATCTAAGTAACTTGTGAAAATGAGTCGTCAGTCTGTGAGATGCCTGGGCCATTTTGTGTGTAGTGAGAACTAGCTTGCAGAGACCACTGACATGAAAGCAAGGAACCCAAGTTAAAGGAGAGGAAAATCATGGTACAAGGCTGGCTTCCAGTTCTCTGGCTTGACTCTTGGTCTGAACTTTTCTAGAAAACAATCTATAAAAACCTTGTCTATAGCATCTTACCTTCAGGGGAGCTCATTGCTAGGAGTCTTGCTTGCCTGTAGCATCCTGTGACAAGTGTGGATAGATACAGCAACAAAGCCATAGTGATAGATTGTTATAACTAGTTATGACTAGTAGTGCTTTCCTGGTAATCTTGGATTTGTGTTTGTATGACAATAATTACAGTTCAAGTAAAACAATAGAACTTAAAATCTGCAAGGGTGGGAGTGTTGTTTTCCATTACTGAGAAGGAAAACCTCATATACTGACCTTTTTGGTACTTGTTAAAGGCACAAATGGAGGTAATAATTACATATGTTTTTACAGGGCCTTTTCTTCTGCAGGGATCTGATTGTAGTGCTCCCCTTATCCATCCTTCCCTCCCAGAGAATTTCACATATCTTCACACCTTATCTTGTGGGTTCTCCCACATACAGGATAGAACAATCAAAAAAACCCAAACAACTTGCAAGTTTGCAAGGCCTGAAAAAGCTCTGGAAGGGAACAAGTTTAGTTGGCCACCTACTGCATGCAAAGGAGTCTTGACACTGCAACTCACTTCACCTACCTTTTATTCTTGGTCTGTAATGTCTGGAAGCAGTTAAGTCCTAGGAAGTGGCTACTACATGAAGACGAAGGTAGGTTTTGTTCTGTAGGTTGCTCATAAATGATTTGTTGCCAACAAAATTGGATATTTGGCACATGAGCTTTGATGACTTCTTGCGATTGGAGGCATGAGCAACATGTTATTTGATGTCCAGACTCGGTAAAGATAGCTCCTCTAGAGAGTGTGTAAGAAACAGCGCCATGAGTGGGAGTGATAGCAAGATTGAGAGGGAACACAGAGGGAGAGCTAGAACGCTTGCTGAACTGAGACCTTTCTCTGTGTAGGTCACACAAGCCTTGCCTGCAGCGTCATTCCTAGAAAAATCAGGCTACTGTAGGATTGATTGGCTGAGGCCAGAGCTCAGATGTAATTTTCTCCTGTCGCATTCAGAAGAGCCCAAAGAAATTGATTTCGTGTGTACGCGTGAAGCTTGCACAGCCCAGCAATGGAGGGGTGTGGCTGTGTCCTGCTCTGGCTCATTTAACTTGCATCTGACCCAGGGCTATGGCAAATTAGGGTTTGTCCCTTCACAGTGGAAAGCAGCTCACACTTAAAATACGTTGACTGCATTTAGCAGCAGCAGCATGTAATGGGGAGAGAGTCCTCAGAGTCTTCCAAAGGGACTTGATTAGGTGGCAGGGAGAGGCAAACAACAAACCCAGAACATCATTCTGGTACAGGATTTGCTAATCTGCTTTTTTTCCCTCTATCCAACAAATATTTGGGTTCTCTCTACCTGCATGTTTTCACTAGTAAAACTGTTGGGAAAAGGTATGTCCTGAGCCCAAGCGGGTTATTTCGGTTTGGTTTAATCTAGCGGCTCCAAACTGCATTGAGTTGATAATGGTAGAAAATGGAAGAAGAACAGCCACTCTGTTGTACAGACACAGGTTTGAAAGTCAGATGGCTGTGTCTGAATATGCTACTGCTGATCAGCTGGGCTGCAGTAAGTCCTCACTTTTAACCCATTCCCTCGTTCTCATCTTCCAAAGAGGGAAGGATATTTAGAAAGGAGTCAAAAGGTCCAGCCTCATCTCTTTCATCTACCCCAGGCTTCTTTGAAACCTTGGGTATGTTTCTTTTTTCCTGACCTCCATCGTTCATCAGAAATGGGAAGATAATAAGCAAGCATTTGTTCCACAAATACTAGCGCTTTTTTTTAATCTATTGTGTGATCCTGGTAAACGCAGTATATATGTTAATAACTGATAACGGGGGGAAGATCAGTCCTAAGATCAACAGTCCTTTATGTTTTGGCTGGCCTGTGCACAAGCTGGAAGCATACTTTCTCTGATCCCTTTGATCAAAACTCTGCTAGGAGCACCAATTGCAGTAAAAACTTTTACAGCCATGCCATCTCTATTATAAGATCACCCAATTTTATCTTGCTGCACCTCTCTCTTTGCAAATTATGGATCCTTATGTAGCAACTGGCTCTTACTAGGTATATGTACAGCCAGGGTACACCTGGTTACATATTTGTGTATCGCTCCCCCCTCAAAGAGGGATGAGCAAACCTCTACTTCTGTCTGTAATTGGAGTTTGAAGGGTAGTAACCTCGTCTACACTAGTCCTTTTATACTATAGCCTATCCATGATGGTACTCAAGCACTTATCTGTGTGGTTGTAGTAATAGTGAAATGTGCCACAAGGTTTTGCAGGCCAGTGGATGCAGGGGATGTTTTTATCAATTTAGGGATTTCTTACTGTTTAGGAGGGTCTCCTTCAGAGTCGCTTCTATTCTTTTATTACTCTTTGATTGGCAAGATGAGTGTGTCAGTGTTATGAGTTTTTCAATTTTTGTGGTAGGAAGATCTTTAATCCAGCCTTCCAGCAGGGAAATCAGTTGAAATTCCCAATGACATGTGAGCTCTGTCTGAAGGAAGGCCTTGTAGGACTGGGGCCCAATTATATTACTTGACATTTTACATAGTGGTATCAGAATGCTTGTCTAACAAATGCAAGACAAAGCCTGACCAGAGACAGCTTGCAACCCAATAAAATAGTAACATACAGTGGAAGCCAATTACTTTACTGTTAAATTGCATAGAGCAAGGATGCACCATCCACGCATTCTAACTTTTGGGGTTTATTTTTGGGGCTTCTTTTCATTGGTTAGTTCTAACCCTAAAGGTCTACTTTCCTTAAGAAAACCAACCCGTTCATGTTTCTAAATGTCTCTTTCAACTTAATTAGATTTGGCATGGGAAGCTTTTAGAGGTAATTGCCATTTGTGGGAAGCTGCATGGGTCAGATGTAGCTTCTGCTACTTCTCTCTCAGGCTAGCATTTAAATAATAGTATTAATGGTTTGAAATCTGTATTTCAAGCTTGCTCTTCATAGGAATCCCAAGGCTGCTAACAACAGAGAGTGGTGGTTGTTCCTGTTCTCAGTGTTTCCTTCATTTGATTTACCATTTTTTCCCCCTTCCAACACCATGTTTAGTGATTGTAAATTTATAATGGGAATTTGGGAGAGTGAAGCAGAGATGCTCATTATGCTCTGTCCACAAATTTGTTCCATTTTTTCAACCTATTTTTAGCATCCCTGCTGCAGTGTTTAGCAAATTTATATTTTGTTATGAAGAATATGGGTGTCTCTAATGGTAATGTCCCCTAATTGCTGTGCTGGATCCCCAAGTGGGTGCATTCATACCTCTACACTTGACAGCTGAATTGCTTGCTGCCAAGTAAGCTCACAGCATGCAAGATGCTCATAGGATGAACCCTCTTTCAACCTCTTGCTAACCAACAGCACTGATGCAAAACAGTACCTAGGCTGCATCCTCCACAGGTAGTTGAAAAAGTAGCAAGCCATTTCCCACTGATGATGGCAGCATCACATGCCACGGGCCAGCCCCTGTGTCTTTATTTTGGAGAATACACTTGCTGTTTCCCTAGCCCATGGCATTGCCTACAAAATGCAGTCATTGATCTCCGGCATGGGCAAAGTGGAGGCCCGTGAAGAGCCCCTCAGCCCACAACCCGCCACAGAGCGGGGTGGCACCGCAGTCCGTATTGATCCGTGCCTGAGAAATCGGCGACCGTTGTATTATATAATTATTGATGTAGCTGGAAAATGCCACAGGCGAGGCGCAGCTCGCTATTTGTTATGCTGTATTGTCTCTCTCGTCTGCGTCGGGCCTCTGTGTTTTGCCTCTTGTGTTCCCATTGCATGTTTATTTATACTGTGTGCCTTTAGCTTTCATATTTCTCTTGCGAATCCAAGTTGGAAAAACCAGCTCTGGTTTTCCTTCGGAAGAAGGAGGGGTGAGCTGCGAAGGAAATGAATTCCTCCAGACGCTCCTGGAGGCCCTAAGCTGAATACAAAAACCTGGGAGAAGGCACAAGTCAGGGAAAAGGGGCTTGGGAAGCAGAAGGTACTTTTTATCTTGACGGGGTCCTCAGAGACTCACAATCTACATTTGATAAAAATGTAGACTTTGGAAACACCATAAAATATAGATTCATCCATCACATAGCTGGGACAAATGGGTTGAGACCTAATTAGCAGTAGCAATTAACTCAAGTCCAGCCAAAACCTCCCAAAGCCCTTTGGGATTTGTACGTATGCATTCCCTGGAAGGGGTGAGAACAGCCCATCAGGACAGGAGCGTGGTCTCCAAAAGCCAAGGAGCAGGGAGAGTTGGGTGATGCTACCTCAGCCCTGGGGAGTTGTCACATAATGAGCCTTGCTAATGAACTTGACAAAATCACGAGGAGACTGATTGTGGGATGAGTCTGAGGTGTCTTGGTGAACGTGGGAATAGGAAAGTGGAAACTAGAAGACATTGGCAGAGCTGGGTGTGGGGACCCCCAACAGGGGTGGGTATGGGGCAAAGAAGTGAATGACAAGTGCAGAACTGGTGTGGGGAGTCTGCAGCTGGAGTAATCTGTGCATGTGAGCACACACGTTTTGTGTGGAAGGCTTCCAGGGCAGGAGTGAAGGGTAAGACTTTTCCAGGCAGGTGTGAGCTAGGTCTCTGAAGGCAAAACTAGTGATGTGCCACGGTGTGCCTGTGAGACCCTTGTGTCTTGGCCCCCTCTGTGCTTGGCACTAGCACCTGCTAGTACTCTCTTGCTTCTGCTGTAGCAAAAGGTTATTAGTCAAAATGTAAAGATAAAAGATTGCAAAGTGCAGGATTGAGTAGCTGAACAGACTCAAGGCATCTGCAGGGCACAGTCCTGTGCCAGTCAAGGGAAGACAGACCAGCTGAGGATGTTGGGATAACGGAGCATTTTCATTATGAAGGACGGATTCTTTCCCTGCATGTGTAATGAGTTACTGGTATGTACGTGTATGGGACTGCCCTCTCCTGGAGGAAATATGCTCCACTCTCTTCCCTTTTGGCTTCCTCAGCCCGGCGCTGCTTGCTGTGATGGTGAGCATGCAGTGCGTGCCAGGGCACCTGACATGTGCGGGGGGGGGGTTAAATAAATAAATAGATCTCTTGGGACCCCCATAAACCCCCTGATTTCACCACTGAGGAAAAGCTTTGCGTCATCTCAGTATAGGCAAGGTATAGATTGAATCAGCAGTCTGAGTATCATGGCAGGAGCAGTCTTGCCCCAATGCACCATATGCTGGCATCGTTGCATGGCTGAGAGCTATGGGGTGGCAGCTATTGGTAGCAGTATTCATGCTGTAACTTGAATCGCTGGGGGAAGCTGAGCTCTGGGAGCAGATCACTGCTGGCATAGGAGGGGTTCCTGCTGCAAAACCAACTGCGTAGGTTCTGATTCTGGGTGATGCATGGGGCTGAGCTTCAGCAGCTCCTCTTGGTTAGCCAGCAGCAAAATATAAGCATCTTGCACTCTTGTACTGGAAGAAAGTACAAGCTCTCCCTAGCTTGAAAGCAGCAAGCTGGCATAAAGGTGGGCCTAAGCTTCATTTCATGGCCAGAGCTGGCTGATGCAGAAGGGCAGAGGGACAGGCCCCATCTCACCCTGGTGCTTCACAGGTTTCAGCTGCTGGAGCTAACTGGGCCAGCAGGCTTCTGCCAAAACCGTTCTGCCTCCAAAGGCAATACAGCCATTGCTTGAGAGAGCAGTTGAGGCCACAGACCAAAATCCCTCTTTGGCACTTGTGGGTGCTCTCTGAGCACAGAGAAGAACTTAGTTTATTCCCCAACCTGCAGCTGCCATTGGGGTGATATTTTAAGTCGGTGCTTTTATTGCTGTTCAGAGAGGGCCTATTTCTACTTGACAGAGCACCGCAGTGCTCTTCCACCTCCAGCTACAGGATAAAACACGGTGCCACCCCACACCTCCGAGCAGAGTGCTGCTGTAGGGAGGCAGCAAGCAATCAGCAGAGATTCACCGAGGACTGCGCTGCTGTAAAATAGCCTCTCGGCACAAGATACAGGGAGGCGCTTACCAGGGCGACAGGGAAACTATACATTTCTTTTTTCCAATCCATTAATCAAAGTGCCTGCAGTTCCCATTCCGGTGAGGCAGGTGAGACTCTAATAAATATTGAGCAGCAAAACTTGATCCGTATCCAGGCTCTCAGAGCATTTTCATAAATAAGAAGTTGCAAAACAATAAAATAAACCGGTCTGTTTCTCAGCCTCTCCTCCTCTGTGAGCTCTTATTTGTAGATGTGGGGCTGCACAGCTGGCAAGGCTGGCCAGAACTGGGCTGGGGATGAGGACTGAGATAACTAAGACTGACCCTCTCTGGGAAGAGGGAGGTTTACCCCCTCCCTCTGCTATCGATGGATCGTGTAGGATGGAGCCTGCAGCTGGATTATTCCCTGACGCTGCAGCGGTGGAAAGCTGTTTTCTCAACACCCACTTTGTACTGGCTTGATCTTATTACTGGTGATGTCCTCGGAGTCGATACAGAGTTGGTTTCACATCTCAACAGAAGGCAAGCGGAGGAAGCCCTTCTCCAGGCCTGATGCTGCAGTCCTTGTTTGCTGAGTAGCTCCATCGATTTATGCAGGAGCATTCAGATAAAGAAGCGCTCTGTTGTTATATTGCTGGGTTTTGGTTTTTTTTTTCAGGTAAACCTTTCAGCTAATGTGACTTTTATTTTTTCTTTTCCCCTGTTTCTTAGCTTTGTTTCATACAGAAACATGGCTGCTATGAGCACAGTATCTGGCTCTTTCAGTGTTCTGTAATTACTGAACATCTTGGCTGTTTTCAGCTAAATCGAAATCTCAAAGACATTTCCTCTTTATAGCTTTTTTTATGAAAAAAGGAGGAAAGTGACCTTGGTGTTCCTGTAGTTGTATGAACTCAACTGTATGTTTGGACATCAGGGACTTCAGGGTTAGTAGTGTACAGGTAGTAGGAAAAGAGATGCTCAGAGACTTCCCCCCTGCCCCAAATCCCTACAAAACCCAAACCACCCCTCCCCTAAAAAAACCCCCAACACCCCTAAAAACCAAAACCCACCCCAAATAATCCCCCCACAACTCATACCAACCTTCTGAAAATTGGGTGTGTCTAATACCAATGCTTACAGAAGAGCTTGCTACTACTGATGGGCTGCACTCCATTTCTTGCCAAGATGCCATTTATCATGTTGGGCCACTGAGCCCCCCAGGGCCCATGTTATTCTTTGCATTTTTGACTTCATGATTTATAGGAAAGCAAAGAAAATCCCATAATGCCCCCATCCAAAGATGCATTGATGTCTGTTGGGGTGGGAACGCTGGGAACAAGGGGAAGAATGGTCCTTCGAAAATCCACTGAGGTTCCTGAAACTTTAGGATTTGATGGTCACTAATATCCCCGCCTGCCAAACAACAAATCCTTGTTAAGGTAAGGGAATTGGGGCTCAAGCATTGCAGGGGGTTGGTGATGCTGAAACTGAGATGCATTGTTACTTTTTTTTTTCTTTTTAAAATTGGGCAGGGTGATGCTGAGTTGGCTTTTTCTATAGTGCTTTGAGACCCCAGGATAAAAAGTGCTCTAGGAATCCCAAGTACCATTATTTTTACTACTGCTCTATTAATAACATCAGTGGGCATAGTGCTTTCTGCTCCTTTTTAAAGACACTAGTCTTGATGCTCTCTGTTTGAAGCAGCGTCGGTGTAACAGGTAGGTTTGTGAGCTTTCCTGCACTGGTTCAAATTCACAATCTATTTTGCTTGCAGCCATGTGGTTGGAGACAGAGGGTGAGAGATTTTGGTGGGGTTTTTTGGGTTGATGGGGTTTTCTTTTTTGTCTCTTTTTGCCGTTGCTTTCATTATGACCAGACACAACAGTTTTGGCAAATCTTTGAGAACCTCGTAGTCTTGTAGGCTTCCTAACATGCGAGGAATTAAAGAAGATTTTCTGCAACTTCCTGTAAGATTTAAGATGTTTTCCTGAACATTTTGAGGTTCACCTATTTTTAATATACTTTCTAGTTCAGTTACCAAGAGACAGATTCAACCAGAGATTTACGTGACTCATTTGTTCAGGCCTCTAGATTGTCTTTGTTATCAGTGGAATTAAGTGCCTGGTAACACGTCTCTCGTTCTAGATGCCTTCCTGTCTTGCAGAGGGTTTAGCATGAGAGAGGATAAATACCTGTGCTAAAGCTGGGACCTGGGTGGAATTGACTGCTTTTGCACATACAAGTAAAGGAGTCAGCCACCAGTGTTCACTGAAGTGCCAGGCTCCCATTTGCTGTTGGGTAGCTTGCAGCAATGTACACAATCAAGGATTTTCCCCAGTTTTCTCCAGCACAGGCAGCATTTTCATACACTCTGCATTTGTAACAGGCATGTGGTGTTTGTTTAAGAACTTAAAGCCTATGCCAAAATTTTCTTTCCTTGGCTTTAAATGTGTGGCCCAAGGGTAACAGGGGTAGGGAAGCCCTGATGCTTTCAGTCACCTTGCATTTGGCTGTGCCAAGAACTGGACTGCAATTAGAGCAACTGCAGTGCCTGTAAAACAAACTGCTGTCATTCTGGCCACTGGTCCTGCCCTACTACAGGTGTAAGGGAGTAGAGAAGTACAGGCTTTGCTCTGCAGACTTTTGCAGTGAGGAAAGGATATTCAGCAGGTAGAAATAAGGCTTTCATAGTCCTTGTTGCTTCAGCCTGTCCCAGAGGGATGTTTCTTTGTGACACGGAATGGAGAGCAATGCTGCACTGAGAAATTTCAGCAGTCCGGAGAGCCTGGAACATGATTATCCACTGCGGAGTCTGTCTGGGTGGGGTGACCCATGGATCTGGCACTGGCAACATGCACTGCAGAGTGCTGCTTGCAGAGTGGAGGGGTGCAATATCCCCTCAAAGGTGTTGCACTTCAGAGGACTTGCAGCATCACACTTTCCTTCCGGAAAATGAAAGAGCAATCTCAGTTGCATTACAAGCATCGCTTCCCTCAGCATTCTAGGTTTCCCTCGGTGGTATCCCGTCCAAGTATTGACTAGGGTGAACATTGCTTATCTTGGGAAATCAATGAGATGACAGCCCAAGGTACTGCAGTAAGAAGACAGGCCAGGAGATATGTATCTATCTCTGACTTTTTTCCACCTCAATAAATATGTTTCCTTAATCCAATGGCATTGTAACAATATGCAGTAATTACTGTGGCTGCATCCATCTCCTTTGATTTAATCAGACAGATATTATATGTTAAGTATCAATTGATTATTAAAAGCATATTTGCTGATGCTTCCCAATCCACGTAATGACGCATAAACAGTTATTTACTGCACAGCTATTAAAACTCAACAACTTGACTTGCTTTTTACAATCAGTATTTATTTAACATGCAATGACCATCCTGTCCCATTAAAACTAAATGCGTTAACTGTGTTTTGGGCATTTAATTTTAAAGCTTTTCTTACCATAATATCAAGTGATTACAGAGAGTCATTGTCTTAGCAGGTGTTTGACGCTGTGCAAACATATTTCAGAAGTCACATTTTGACAACCTGCCATGATGTTACCCTGGGTCATCATGGACAAACCATTATGGTGCCTCTAGTAAAGTAGAACTTTTTGATAATGTAATGGCGTTTGAATTTTAAAATCTCTGTATGGCCTTGTGCCACCTGAGAGGTTGAACACCTTAATTTATGTCCAAATCTCCTGGGACATAGGATACATTGAGGGTTCCTAAACCTAGCAGACACCAGCTGTCTTGTTTGGGGAGAGCAAATCTGCTATTTAATGCTGGTCTCAGGATGTTTAATACCATAGGTAGGGTCTTAAGAGGGACAATTCTCTTGATGTTCAGTGGAAAAGCTAGACTACTTAAGAAAACTGGGAGTAGTTCACAAATTGTCTCCTCTCATCTTCTTTCTCATTGTGGGCTTGGGACCTCCAGCAAATAAGCTCTCGGTATTTCCCTTAGTGTTAGCACAGTGAATCCTATAGAGGCCAAAGCAGTTCTCTGGAGTGTAAATATGAGCTTTACAGAACATGGTGGTGTTTGGCTGGGCATAGGTATTGTGTTGTGCAGCAGTGATGGTTGTTGTGCATGGCTGGTTGTGAAGCAATTGGGATGCTGCTCCATTCAATTCCTGAAAGTGCTCTCCCTCCTCTCTCTTCACTCCCAGGCCTGGAACAGCTCAGGATGTGTTTTCTTTCCTTGCTAGAAGATGCTTAAGGACTCCATGGTAGGGCACGCGTTCCATCTGCTTGCCCTTTCTGGAATCTGCAGAGCTTTCTTGCAATTCCCTTACGCTTCAAAGCAAATAAATAAATATTTGCAGAGTTATTAAAGATTTATTAAAAACGCCGTATATTTAAACCATCTTGCGAAAAAATAAATGACTGAATATTTATTATTTACATGTTAGGCGTCCTCTACATATTTATTTATTCCTCCTTAATCCAATCCATGTTTTATAAATATTGCAAAACACCCATCAATAATATAACACGTTTTCATTAATCCAGAGGAATAATTAGAAGACATTTAGGATAATATTCCTCTGTACAAATATTGCACAAGCCTGTGAAGAGAGATGTTTTGAATAGCAGCTGTCATCTGTGGAGCCGGGGCACATGTAAGTGGCCCCTCACCATGTCAGGTAGAGGCTGGCAAGCGCCTCGGATTCCTTCTGCCTCCTCCACTCTCAGGGGTGAGTGCAAGGCGAGATTGCAAGGCGATCTCTTGCCTTGCAAAGAGATCCTTGGAGTGACAAGCCTACTTCTCTAGGGGGAAACTGCACCGTTTAATCATTTTCTTGTGAAGCGAGGCTGTCTCCCACTTGGGATCACTCTAGATTTACACTTGGCACCCAGCAGCGCGGCGGAGGCAGGGTAGTTGTGCAATTGCCCTCTCGGGTTTCTCAGGTCTACTGGTCAGGGTTAAATTTTGCCCAGGACATACAACATAATAATCTTTAGGGAACAATCAATTCCTGCTTTCATAAATTATAACAAGCATCTATTTGTATTAATATATTAAGATCAAGAAGAACCATTACCCATAGCTGATCATTCCTTACCGTCTCTGTACCGTTGCTTCAGTTTGGAGGAGGTTTTTGTCCCCAGCCACTATTCTTGGGATCATAGTTATTAAAAAAAAAAAAAAAAAGAAAATAGAAAGGTTGTACTTTGCTTTGTTCCTTCTCTAGTTCTTTTAAAACTGTGCTCACAAGGCAAAATTAGCAGTCTTATTCCCTATGCTGTATTCATTAAGGCTTTGACCTTCTTAATGCTAAATTTTCATTAGAGAAGACTCCTGGCTTCTTCACTGTCCTCTAGAACAGAGACTCTAATGTCAAAAGTGCAAAAATGTTTGAGCCCAAGTTGCATCCAGTCCAACCGCCTGTGACTGACACTTTGAAAGAAGATTTTAGGTGTGTGAAAAATGTTCAGGCCTCCACTTTGAGATCATTCATGTAGTTGAAGGGAGGACCTAATCCTTAGTACATATCAAGCTATGAAGTAAACGAATCTTTGGGGAGCTGTTAATTGTTACAGCTATGTTAGTTGGTTTGGTTTTTAAGTGAATAACCTGTGTATGGCTAGATCTCAGCAATTGCTCTTGTGGAAAGACCGAATGCTGTGACAGCTGGAAGCCCATAAAGGGCAAGATCATCCCTCTTTGCATGTGACTTGCAGTGTTGTGCAAAATCACCTCAGCTATTTTGGGAACAGAATAACCATGTGCAGGTAGATGTCCCGTCAGATTACTTGCTTGTCTGCCTAGAGTAGCAGAGCACAGTAGCTTGATCAGCACACTGTACTAAAGTGTCCATACTTTTTCTAGAACCTGAGTTAAATCATCCTGTGTGGCACAGACATCTTTGCTGCCCAGGGCCTCAGGCGAAGCAGCTCTTGCCTTTAGACCATGCAGACTACAAATCTTAATGAACCTGGTTTGAGCTCCAGCCCTTATACGGAAATACTACTTACTATGTTCCTAAGCCTATGGGAAAACAAACCTTTTAAACTTTCAGTGGCCCTGTGCAGGATGCAATTTGACTGTTGTTTGACAGAGTGTGGAGGGTTGTTCGGTTCACTGGGGTGTCTTCGGACTTAGTTGACTAATGCAGAAAAGAAGACAGACACAAAGATTGGGGCTGAAGGAATTGACTGTAACATTTGGCTAGCATAAGCAGCCAGCCTGTCTTTTGCCTGAGGAAACAGAGGGAGACAGGGAGCATACAGACTTTATGTAAAACCCTAATAGGAATAGGACTTAAGGACATCTTATTCCCATGGCACTGTTAAGCTCATTATTTCACCTCTCTCTCTGTTATCCCCACAGCAGTTTTTCCTACCTCCTTGTTGTTCAGAGCCTTTAGAAGAACACCAACTCTAATTTTCAATCATTATTTGCTATACATTATCTCATGATCCCTGCTGAAGTCAGGGCTGGACTATTTTAGGCATCCTAACTACACAAAGAAGGAGCTAAGGCATAGAGATTTGGCCAATATCACATGTGATGTCTCCAGCAGAGCTAATAGCTGAACCTCAGCCTTGTAAGTATCTCCTGAGTTGCCAGGCAGAACTCCATCTTCCCTTTCTCTTTGATTTCAGCTTTAATAGATTGACGACATTAAATCCTACGCTTCCCTCCAAAACATGACTGCCCAAATGAATAGCCAGAGAAGAAAGAACTAGGTATACATCTTTGTCCTTGCTTTCAAAGTCCATGCCTACTGATTGCCGTCTAAGCTGCTTGTCAAATCTTTTGCCTGTGTGGCTTGGGAAGTAACATCCAGCTGTCTTGTGTTTTCATGTCATCTCACCTGGTAAGGTGCAGTCCCAGTTGGCCTGGTCTTTCTTACAGTTTCCCCTGAGCATTTGTTATGGCAGATCAGACAGCTGAAAAGGGGGCCATTAACTGGATTGAAGGAGAATCCTGAAGAGTCAGGAGGTTTGCGACGATAAGCTTAAAACCACAATGAACTCTTCTCAAAGGAATGACAGGAAGTTCTGAGCTTGTACAGGAGTAGGTTAGGATTTAGCCTGGCTTAAGTGGGATGGAAGACAAACTGTGCTTGCAGCAGGAGATGAGCAGGGTTTGGAATACAGAATGGGAGAGTTTGATCTGAAGCTCGTGGAGGAAATATATTAAACATATAAAAGAGCAGTGGACGAGGGCAACCTCTACAGAAGGACCATATAGAGATGGAAAGGGAAAATGTGTGACTTCCTCCAGGGATGAAAGTCCAAAATACAGCTGCTGGTTTGGAATGAGTAGACTGTGGATCAGTACCATAGTCCTAAATGGTGCTTAGTGCTCTAATACAGCTCCCAAAAAGGCTTTTGCACTGAATGTCATCAGTCTTGGGGAGAGGGGGGCGTGGGGAGTACTCTGTCAGGTGAGAATGTGGTCCAGCAGCATAGTCCCTTATCAAGCTGAAAGCTCTTGTGTCACATTCTTAGACTGGCATGGTAGGAGTAGGAAAAGCAGCAGAACAGGCTAGTTTATTCCAGAAAATCATGTCAATCCATCAGCCAGGGCATGGAAAAAACAGTGTCTATGGATGTTCTCAGAACATCCATCTCTTCTCTTGAGCTTGATCCCACTCAAACTTTTCCATCTTTCTTGTTCCTTACCTCTGGCCATGTTGCATCAGGCTGACTTCTAGCACTCAGTGATGTTTACACTTCAGCCCACCTTGTGAAAGGATTGAGATGGGTGTATTATGAGAGGTATAAGGTTAAGAAAGGAAACATTTTTTTTTTTTGGGAGGGTGTGGGGGTGGTGGTAATAGCTTGCAGCTGTCCAGTGTCTTTCCATGTGCTCTGCATATGGGTAAAATAGTAATTTCAGCAGTAGGAACATGTCGATTTACTTCCCCCTTCCCATCTTCCTGTTCAAAATCACTGTGCAAAAGAAGGGAGGGCAAACCAGCTGCAGAGAGCCCCTGCCATCTCCCTAGCATGGTGGAGGGGTAGGCAATAAAGTAGGAGAAATTCTGCATAGAAAATGTATCCCAGTGGGAAGCAGAGGAGACTCTGTGGGCAGAGGTACATTGGCATTAGAAGCTGGAGAGAACACACGTTGGCATATTCAGTGCATTGGCTTTTTTGGCAAACGGCTGAGCCTTGGATTAATAAAATGTTCAGATAAAAATCAGAGTTTTATTAAAGTGTGCTCACACAGCGGCAGCGCCCGGCTGCGCTCCTGGAACGTGAGCTGGAAGCCTGCCAGCCGTGCTCAGGAGTGTTGCTTATCATGCCTGATAAGAAGGTCCTGCTTCGGGAGAGTGTGAAAGAGAGCACAAGCGGACCAGAGGAGGAGGAGGAGGAGGCGGCGGCGCAGGAGGAGGCAGAGAAGCTGGCAGCAGCCTGCTTGCTTCTTGGCCCAAGCTTTGCTCTGAGCCCACTGGCCTGTAAGTGTTGGCCCCCTATATAAATCCAGTGCACGTTGGAGGAAAAGCACACAGAGGCTTCCAGGAGAGCAAACAAGGCCAGTCGCTCTCGCTGCAGCTCCCCTCTCCTTCCTCCACTCCCCCCGCTCTCGCCCCACTCGCCATTCCACAGCTAGCTCCCCATCGTATTTCAAACAAGACTTTTTCTTTACTTTGTCTCTTCTGTGTCAGCTCACTCAGTGCCAGATCTCAAAGCTAATTAAAAGGGGTAAGGACCGGGCTTGCAGGGTTGTTGTTTTTTTTTTTTTCTCCTTCAGTAGTGAGCTGTTGGCAGAGTTTCTGAGCTGCCAGGAGTGGGGACTGGGAAAAGCGAGTTGGTACCAGCTAGGGAGTAGGAAGCCAGAAACTACCCTAGCTCCTCTGAGCAGGGAAATTAATAAAGCGCAACTCTAAGTCCTTCAACAGATAACACACAGGCCTGCAAGCACAGCATGTATCTCAGCCCTTCCTTACACACTTTGCTTAAACTTTGTATAGCACTTAGCTCTTTCAGCCTATTTCCTACTGTTTTGTAGCCATAGAATATGCCTGTAATCTTTGTCTTCTCCACCATGTTGCAGTCCTAGACCCCATGTGAGGAAACATGGCCAGGTCTGCTTTTTACGAATATCCAGCTCCTCCGATTTCGTAGCAAAAGTCGGTACAGTGGATCTCAAGGCAATGCAGGGGAATAGTTGGGCAAAGTAAACATTGTGCTTCCTGTATCATCAGTTTACTTCCATAGATTGTACTTGTCCAGTCCTGGAGCAGAAACTGTAACCCATGACTTGCCCATTCAGTCACTTAAGCAATGTGTCACTTAAGTTATGACATGGTTTTTTTCAGGCAGCAGAAGAGGAAGCTATTGTTGGGTTAATTCATGCTTTCTGGAAAATTGTTGGTGATGGACGTGATGTTGGTATAAGCATGCTACTCTCTGATAATTTTCCTGGACAGCTTCCACCATTTATTCTAAATGTGGTGTAGACAAGTCTAGTAGCCTTCAGACATCTCACTTAGACCGTACATTTTGGTACTGTATTTTCCATTTTTAAAAACACAAAGTGCTGTTCACCCTTGGTTTGTCTTTAAACTTAAGGCCTGTTGTGCCCCTGATTTCAAAAAGCCTTAAGTTAATAGACTAAAAGTATGAATTAAAGGACTTACTGGCTTCGTTCAATGCCTCCAGTATTGCATTAAGGCCAGCTGGTACTAATGAACAATTCCCAACTGTGTTTTCATCCTAGTATGGTGCCTTGAGAGTTACCCACACTGGATTATCTGGGAAGCTGTTCCTTCTGCTTTGCTAATTCAAGTATCTTATCTAGGGGTAGGGCATGGGGAAGACAGTGCGAAAGGCAGCAGAGGCTTTGCCTCATAACAGAAGCTCATCTATGTAACCTTAGCAAGGGCTGCACCCTCTGCAATAAATGATGCTGGCAGTATTCCCCTTCTTATTTTGCACCACTGTAAATTTCTGGGCGAATCATTGGCTTTTCTGCCTCCACCCTCTAGCATTCATCTTGCTGTATGTGTGAGCAGGGGGAGAGCTGTTAACATACCTGGGATTACTGTGTATCTACCCCATTGCTCAAAGACTCTCCTAAAAGCTGGGCAACTTTCCAGCGCTTCATCTGCCTGCCTGCTGCATCTAGCCCCTTACCTCCTGCTCTCTCCCCTCCGCTGCCCACCCCCTAAATGCGTTTGTGCTGACGGGCCCATCTTTCCTCATCCACAGACAGGAGATGTGATTAGAGGGAATCTAATTTGTTTGGAGTGCTCTGGCGACGGAAGGAAATTATTCTGCAGCAATATTTGCAAATGCATTCATCATGGAGTCCCTGGCAATCCGTCACCATGAGCTGATGACTTTGTGATCTTCATGAAGGTCTGATTAAAAGTGCTTTCTAATGATCAGCCCAACTTCCCATCCTGCTGCTCCTCCTGTTGTTCACCTAGGAAAAAAAGGAAGGAGTAAGAACAGAGGCCAGTCATGTGCTGTCCATCCTTTGTGTCCCCTGAATCCAGGATCTGGTTTCCTCCATTGCCAACAGCCTCATAAAGGACTGGCTTTGTTGTGCTCATTTTATTTGAGACTTCTGCCTCACCCAGGGTGAGGAGCAGATTTGCACAAACCCTGAAGCGCTCTCTGCACCACAAGAATGATCTCTGATGTCTTCTCAACTTGTCTGTCTTGCAGACAGCAAAATTCTGTGTTCGGATACTTCCTAACACCAGGGCTTGTGTAAAGAAATGCAACAGAAGGGGAACAGGATCCAGCAAAAGGGAGTAACAATCTAGGTGGGGCTTGTGCAGTATAGTAAGCCTTCCCTGGCAGCACAGTGCTGAACATAGCACTGACTTTTATCCTATAATCCCATTTATCAGTTCCCAGACCTTCTCAGCCAGCTGTGTTTTGGATCCTGGTTACAGAATGGGAGAGAAGCTGGGACATTGTGCTGCAGAGACAGATGCCCAAGGCCAGCCAAGGAGAGCAAAGAGAAAGGATCAATTGCACAAATTGTACCTTGGGCATGTAAGACTTGACAGATTAATATCTGAAGGGTTGATGGATGACATGCCTGTGTAGACCCTACCTCCACTTCCAGAACAAATTGCAAGTATGTACATATTGGTTTATGTTATGTGTAGTGTTTGTTTTGTTTTAACTGAACAAAATAGGCCTGTTTATGTGGGGAAGCCTTGTGGCAATGACAGGCCAAACAAAGTAGGTAAGAAAACCAGGATATGGTAGAGCTAAAATACTGTAAACTGTGCTTCTAGTGTACTGAGTATATGAGCTTGGATGTCTACTCAAGGCTATGTCTGTGACCTGGAAAACTTGGGTATCAAGACTTGTATTTTTGATCTGATAAACCCAAAACAGATGTCCTGTTGTAGCCTTATGTAATATTTTTTCTCCCAAGCACATATTTGATGAGAAGGTATTCCATTCCTAGGTGTTGCAGTGGGTCCCATGCTGCGGTAGGGCTGCACCATTCCCAAGATTCTAATGGCTTTGGTCTAGGTTATGGTGCTGGGCCCCTGTTTTCCTTCTACCCCTCTGGTAGCCTCTACTCTAGCAGCAGCAGATCTGGATTGGTCAGATATACAGAAAAATTACTTGTGATGGTGTGCCCTTCCCCAGACTTGCAAAATACAGCTTTCTACAATTTCGTGATCTGCTTCCCTTTTGCTCTTGTGGGTGCCCTTTGTCTTGGGAGGGCTGGGTGACATTTTCTTACTCCACTCTCTTCCACCATGAGCTGGCACTGTATAACTTCCTCCATCTGGCTCGTGAATGTGACTCAGACTCCCTATTGTACTAGTACGTACTAGTGTATGGTTAGCGTATCAGTGTACTAATAGGCTCTGCTGCCAGACTGATTCAGTGTCACCCATGGCATGCTCCTCTCACTGCTGCATCTTGTGCAACCCCTGCAGAGTTATCTCTGAAGGCTGTCTCTGCTTTACTGCCATACCAATTCAGTTTCATTTAGTCTAGGCACTAAACGTTGTCTGTGCTAAAAGATTACCTTACTATGCAGTTGTTTATTTTGTCAGGGATGTAAGAAAGAAACTTTCAGACCATCACAGGAAAGCATGTGAATGTTACCCTGCTTAGACAGTCTTTCCTCCCCTGCTTGGAGGTGGGGAGGTCACTTCAAGAGGCCACATTTTTATGCTGTGCTGAGAACTTTTGCCTCACCTGGGATTTTTTTTGGCTCTTAGCACTACTGTGCAACTAAGTATAGCTACCAAGGCCCATTGAGCTCAGAAGATTTAGTGTTGTATGTGAGAACAGGGCCTCTATTTGGCCCGATTACTACATACATACCTTGTGCCCAACTAGCTCAGAGTTCCCACTACCAAGGAGCTCTTGATACAAGTGAAAACAGTTTGCCTGGTTATCTTGAGTAATAGTGAGTCTATCAGTGTTGTGTAAACACCATGCAGGTGAGATGATCTAGGTAATCTTTTGCAGCAAGATGACAGTGTGTATAGGCACATGAGATAACCTGCTTTGGCAGAAGGTTTAGACTTCATGATCTCTTGAGGTCCCTTCCAACCCCTACAATTCTGTAACTGTGAAGACTGGTGGATTATTAGTTACCCACCTGTCCTGGTTCTGGCCAGGCCAGATCCAACCTTTCCAAGCACCCTGCCCAGGTGAGCTGTGTCAGCCCGGGGTGTTTCCACACTACCTGACATCACTCCCCCATAAAAGGGGCTGGCTGGGGAGCAGCACTCCTGGTGCCTCCAGAGCAGTCTGAGTGCAGCTGGGGCATTGGGTTGGTCCTCCTGTCGGTGCAGCGTTCTGCGTTATCATCAGGCCGGTAAGGTACTCTGTGTTATCACTGGGTGTAAGTGAAATTTGCTGCAGGCTCTTTTTTTTTGTCAGTAAACTGTCCTTATCCCAACCCATGGAGGTTCTGTCTGTTTTCTCTTCTGGGAGCGAGCAAGTGGTATGTGGTGCTCAGCCACTGTTTTGGGCTGAACCACCACACCACTCCATGTGTCTTGGAGAACACGGATTCTGTGCAAAGGCAGCATGTAACCCCTAACTGGCATTTTCCATTATGGCTCTGGTACAGTTTCTATTCACGTCTAGCCTTGAAAATATCAAAGACACAATTTCTTGAAACACTGTGTTTCTTGTCCCCTCCTGAAGTGAAGGCCTGCTTGCCTTGCACCAATACCAGGAGATGGCTCTGAAGCAGGAAGGAAGGAGGTAGGAGAAGAAACTGAGACAGGCTCTGCATACTGCTTGCCCCACATAGGGAAGTGGTCTCAGCTAAGCAGTTGATCCATATGCGTTTAGGGGTGGTGTTCTGGGGAATGCTTGGGGCAGATTCCAAATGAATTGATTTCTTAGTTCATGAGGACGGTGCTAGAAGTAACACCTTCCACAGAGTACAAAATATTTCGTGTTGACGTTAGCAGGAGATACGCTCTCCTCTTGCTTTGAAGAAAGAGCACAAGTACAGAGAATGCTTATCTTGTACCTGGTGTCCTCTGACTTCTGTGTTTTGTTTTCCCCACACGTATAAAGCTATGCTTCTTTTAGGCATGAGAGCCTGGACTCCAGAATTAGATTTCATGCACAACTTTCTCTAATGTTTAATGAAGCTGTCTCTCCTTTCAGCCAGGTTCTGTGTTACTGGCTGGAAGATCATGTTGACTGATGGGAAAGAAATGAGGTTTAGCAAGAAGCTGATGCTAAAGCAGAGAGAAAGAGTTAAGCACTGTAGTAAAGGTGACCAGTAGGAGCTCTAACCTCTCAGTTTGCTAAACTGGCTACCTGGATAGGCAAGAATGAGATTAAAGATGCAAATGTCTCTATCTGTGTGGATCTGCAATGGATCCGGTAGCAGCAGCAGCATCCCCACATAACACTTACTGGCTTCTCCCTGTTGCAGATTTGAGTTTGGTATCATAGATGCAACTTTTAATGTCAGAAGCTCTGTTTGGTTTAAAGCAAAGAAATGAAGGTGCAATGTAAATAGCAATGAGGAAAGTTGCCAACTTGTTTGGACCATTAGATGACCTTAATGTTCCCAGGGACACCTCACTGGGTGTCTTCTGATATTGCATATGCAGTCTTTTAGCTAAGTTGTTATGCAACGCATATCCTTGGGAAAGTTCTTCTAAAAGAAGTATTAGTGCTTGATTTACCATGCACTGCCTCCACATGCCTTCCAGGGAAGGGGAACTAAGGACTGATAGATTTTTTTCTCTGTGGAGATGGATAGAGGGCTGTTGGGTGGTGAATGTGCTACCAGGGCATGGATTTCAGAAATGTCCTTCAAGATGCAGAACTTCATAAACTTGGACAGTGGGGTACACTGAAGAAAAGAAGCAAACTGGAAATCCACACTTGACAAGGACTAGTTTCGGTAAGGTGTGAAGCCTGGAGTGACAAAGCAAGCAATGTGGAGAAGCATATGTATCTAAAGTCAAAATTATAGTCTAGCAATAATTCAGCAAACCCTTAGTTTGCACCCACTCAATCCCTTGCTGGCAAATATTTCTAGCCACATTATCATCACTGTGTGGATTTCATATAAAGAAGGGTTGTGCAGTGAAGTAAACTTTCCTACCAAGTTTGGTGGTTAGATGCTTCCCTAAATCCTGAAACAGAGAAAGCCTGGACAGGGACACTAAGACTGGTGTTGGCCTGGCATCAAAGTAAAATGTATTAAGTTTGGGTGTGGATCTTTGCTTTTGACAGAACTTTTGCCTCTTGAATGCAAAATGACATTAGAGCCCTGGAATGTAGCACGAAATTTGGTAGCCAGGTCCTCAGGTCTCAGGTGTGGAGGAGGATGCACTCAGTCAGCCAGGTCTCCCACTGCCTTAAGCATTTCATTTATTTATGAAAGTACAATTTTCTAGATAGCTGAAAGGACTATCAAAGCTACGTGTGTTTGATCACAAATTCTGGAAGAAAAAAAGGTGGTGTATTTTCTCAGGCACAAAGGGCTGGGACCCAGTTTGTACACAGCTACTAACACTCCCAATAAATTTTCCAGGCTCCCTTGTGTCTTGATAAACACAGTGGCTGAATAAGGCATGGTCAGAAGCAGTGGGTCCTGGGGAGAGGCTGCAGCCCCTCTTCAGAGCCTTGACACAAAGTAGAGAGGTGTTTTCCCAGTTACCCTTCCTGCAGCCCATGTCTGCCCAATTAACTGCAAAGGCAGACGAATTAATTCGTATAGGTTGCAGTTTATATGTGCAGAAAGTATTCCTGTAGGGCAAAAGAAATACAGGCATGTTGAAAATGAACTTTTCTGGGAGGGAAAACAACATCACTTCTGCTAGGGGGAGAAAAAAAAAGGGTTTTCCAAGGGGAAATTTGAAATAAACATTATAGTTCAAAAATCAACGTTTTGACTGAAAATATTCCATTTCTGTTTCTCAGCTTAAAAAAAGGAGAAACAAAATGATAGCTCGAGTGGAAATGTCACTTTGTCACGTATGCTTTTATTCCATTCCAAAAAAATAAAAAAGGTAGGAATATGACATTTTAAAGCAAAATAGAGGAAAAAATTGTCACCTTGAATCTGTTCCAAACTTTAGTGGGAAAACTGACAGCTTTTTGACAGGAAAGACTATCTCAAAAGATTTTTCAGTTGAAATTTTGTGAAAGAATATGTTGATTTTTTTCCCAAAGAGTTCCTCTGCAGATGAGCTTTTCTGCCGCTCTCTCACAAGAAAAAAGATGGTATGCACCATGGTACTCTTTACTAAAACACTCTATATCCCTGGGGGGGCAGGTAGGGATGGCCTGCCCCTCCATCCCTGGCACAGGAGGGCAAGGAAGAAAAAGCAAAGAAAGCTAAATGTGCTTTTCCTATGCTAAGGAAGGTTTAAGAATTTAGTTCATGAGAAAATTTGTAACTCCTGCTGAAATCCTGTCCAACTTTCCCCTTGGAAAGCATCATTTCCTTGGTACTATAGTGGTGTGTGAAGAAGGTTTGGTGAAATGCTGTTTCAAGTAGGCTAGAGTACTTCATTTTGACTTGCATTTCACAGAACTGCAGATATGCTGGCTGGAGGGGACCACTGGAGATCACAGTGTGGCCTCCCCTTCAAATATGACTGCTGCCAATGGCAGATCAGGTCGCTGTGGCTTTATGTAGCTGAGTCTTGACAAAGTTTCATCTTTTGAATACCTACTACACCTTCCCCAGGACCAAAATGTTTCCATATGTCCAGTGTGAATCTTTGCATTTCAAACAAGAAATCTGAGTGAGTCTGAGCAGTAGCAGCAGAAGCTCTTTGTCCTTACCAAAGCAAGGGGCTTCAGCCTCATTGAAGCAAAAGATTCTCACACCTTCTAAACAAAATCGGGTTTTTCCCAATATTTCCCAGGAAAGCCTCTCATCTGAGCATGTTTCTTTCCTGGCAAAAATTGTGAACTTGTGAAATTTTTCCTGAAGAGAAGGAAAGGTTTTGACAAGCTCTGACAATATGATGATTTTAGGCATAAGCATAATGGTACATACCAATCAGAAGCTGAAGGCGGACAAATTTGTACTAGAAATGAGGCAGAAGTTAAAAAGGACGATTCCAGCTGGTCTGACTTGGTTTATGGTAGACAGTCCTTCAGCTGCAGCCTTTCAGTCAAAATTGGGTACCTTTCTAAGAGATGATGTAACAAAAACAACTTTCTACACCAAGTGCTGAAATTGCTGAGTGAGTTGCTTTCCAGCCCATGTTATCCTGGAGGTTATATTAGCCCAAATGACCCCTTCTAACTTTAGATGTGGTTCCTGTAACGATATCAAAAGGCTTTAAGTGGTGATTGGAGCACTGCAAGTGCATACAGCAGTCCCTGCCCCCAAGGGTCAGCAATTTGGGATTGAATAACAGCTGATTTCGGACCTGTTTCTGTCTGTCAAGTCCTGCAAAAGAAAAGAGCCTGAGACAGGGATGGAGTTAAGGGGAAAGGGTGGCTGGACAAAAAGGGGAGAAGTGTGGAAAAGGCGTGTTTGAAAGAGAGTAGTGAAGGCAGGGAGGCACAGTGCTGATTGTGTCTGAGGGAATGAGCGAAGGAGGCAGAAGGGGGACCAAAGGTGAGGGAGGGGGAGGAAAGTGGAGGCTGGTCCCTCAGGGGCTTACATGGGGAGCAATATTTATCAAAGCAAACACCAAAGGCATAGATGAATTGTCCTCCTGACTGTTACTTCTTTAGCTTACTTGAGGCATCTGGGAATTCTTTTTTCCTTCGTACTTCACTCCTTTCCTTCTTTTCTTTTTCCGTTTCAACTTTTTTTTTCCTGCCAGCAAGCTCCAAAAGCCCAAGGTGGTTTAATGCCAGCTTAAGTGCTTTTGATTCATTGTCTGAAGCCAGGTTTGTGAGGGCCGGGACTGTTTGCTTTGCTGTGGCTGTTTGCTTCCAATGAGCAGCCTGTGGATATTTCTTTTCTAGTTCTGCATAAATGGTTTGTATCTCTGTCCTTGTAAGATGAGAGAGAGGCAAAAAGAGACCCTGGGAAAGTGGACAAAGAGCAAATAAGCAAAAGGAATAGGGGTCAGCAGAGAGACCTGGCGGATGAGCGTGAGAAAGGTTGTGGGTAATGTGCAACACTTACTTCCACAGCTACTTTGCAGGTCTCAGAAAGCAGAGGATATAAGAAGCATACCCAGATGGTGAAGAAGGGAGGATGAAATACTTTCTGGGACCTGGAGCCTGAGCTTCTTACTCTTAGATGGGTCTTTTTGTGTTAACTTGAAAGCATTCCTTAATTTTGTTGTGCTTTAATCCCTGCTCTAGTAACTAAAATACTAAGATAGAAGGGCACTTCAGAAGGATAACTGCTTCAGGATATGAAGTCCTATGGTATTGCTGCAGGGCTGAGCTAGGTGGACCTTTTTATCTTCAGATATCAACCCTGGTGTTGTGAGAGGGAAATGGCTGCCAGGTGGAACTTGAGAACCTGCTGCTCTTAGATGATAAAAACACTTTCACCAAGCGGAGGAAGCCTATGACCCAATGGCTAGCTATGGCTGGATAGAGCTTCAAAACCAACCTACTGCTTGTGCTACCAAGTAAAGAGACACAGTGGTGCCCACTTGGGCTGAATGTGAACACAGCTATGTATCTGAGAACCCACTAAAGCTTTCTAGTAAGTCCTGTTACAAAACTCCTTCTCCTTTCTCTGCAGAAGTCATCTCCAGCCTCCTTTCTGGAACTGCTTCCAAAAATCCTGCCCTGCTCCAAACTCCAGTCTGCTGGAGAGTAATCAAACACACAGTTTCTCACTTGGCCCATCCTGAACTCAACCCCATTTATGAAGTAAACTTGGATACACCATGTCTTGTGGCTTCCTCTTCTATTTCATAGAAGAGCAAGTGTCAAAACAGTTTAGCTGATAAGTATTGTGATATCTGTAATAAGAATTACTTTATTTGCAATGTGAGGATTCTATGTTACCAAAATTAGTCCAAAACATTTGTGAGCAGGCAAGAAAATCAAGTTGGTAATTATTTTTTCCCCACAAGAACCAAAGACATAATAAGTCTCGCTGTCTTCTGTTTCTCCTGCCATCTCAGTTGATCTCTCCATGGGTCACGAGTGTATTGCATTTATTCAAGCTTAGGGGTCACAAGCATTCATAGTGAAGTTGTACAAGCCATGCTGTTACAGTATCCAACAAGCACTTAGTGCCAAGTCAGGGGTATGCAGCCCCCTCTCTTGCAGCTTGTGTTAGGTTTGTAGGCATACTCATCTGTATGCGTGCCCAGCAAATAACCACTCCCTAAATCAGAGAAGCAGCCTGACGTATTTGCCTAGGTCATATTGTTTCACTTTGGTAGGGGTGGACTTATCCTTCCTTTTACTACTTACCCATGAGTAGAAGCTGTTGTGTGCAAACCAGAGCATTGTTGCCTTGTAAGACAGTGAAACACCCCTGTGGGTGCATGTGAAGACTTGTGCTCAGTAAGGTGTCCAACCTGTAGGTAGGATGCCCCACTGACTGTGAGCAGACAAGGAACTGCTTTGGTCCAGTCAGGCAAGAGCAACATACACTGTAGAGAATGGACAGAGCTTTCCATGCTGTCTGTTTGTGCCAAAAATGGATGAGTGCTTTCTTCAAAAGAGACCCTGCATACGTGACCTCTCAGGCCAGCAGGATTTGTTGGCTGACAGAAATGGTATGACTGTATTGGAGATGAGCTTATCGCCAGGTAGTTCAATGGTAAAATTTTAATGATGGCTTCAAGGGCACTACCTAGGGATAGCCTGTTATCTTCTTCTTTCTACATCTGTCACATGATGGCTAAAGCTGGATATTTTTGCTAAAATGGTCTCTGTTTCAGTCCTGCTCATGCTTGCTAACACTGGAGCTCCTGAGCTGTGAGATTATAAAGTCTCAGAAACAAAACAAGCTTGTTGAGTCCCCTCAGTGCCATACTGGCAAGCTGAAAACTTTGCCTATAGTAGAGGCATATGATTATTTTTCAAGGTCTGTAGAAAGCATGCAGTAATGAAAACTGTTTGTAAGAAGACCTTTCTCATACTGTAAAGATGCAGGTAATGCATCCTCAGCTTTTTCCAGGGTCACAGATGAATCAACTAAATTTAAACATTAGGAGAAAGGCCAGTTTGAGGTCTGTGTTAGCATATGCTAGCCAAACACAACCAGAACTAGACCATTTGCCCTGATTGCCAACAGCCTGTAATGTTGAAAGTAAAAGCTACTGTGTAGACGATGTGGGACCAGCAGTCCCTCTCTGATCCTTAGGTAATGATGTGTGTGTTATGTCTCCTCTCCAGCATCTTATTTTGCTACTTGCAGAGCAGGAAAAAAACCCTGCCTACCAATTTTCTTAGTGCAGACAAGGCCTAAGGGACCAAGCATTGTTTGGGAAAGGCTGTTCTCTGTAGAAGCCGTATCGATTCCTGGGGCAGAGGGAAGGGGAAGAGACAAAGCTTTTCCCTCCGAGAGTGAAATGACAATTGCCATTGAGAAATCCAGCAAATCTTGTCAGAAGTCTGAACACAGGGGGCCAATTCATCCCTCTCTCGTCTGCACCAAGCCCTGTGCATTGTGTGAGCTTTTAGCTTGCTCTGCCGTATGAGAAAAGCCCCTTCCTGGGTTGGGACAATGGGACTCTGGGCAACTGGTACAGAGAGCACCTGATACTGTTAGGAGTGGGAGGTCTGTAGAGAAATCAGAAGATGCAGAAAAATCAGGGAGGGAGAAGGGACACTGATCTAGCTCCCTCCAGAGTGGGTGTAGGATGGGGGAGAGGCCCAAAGACAGTGCTCTCATTTTCCACTTCTCAAGTGCCTCCCTTCTGTAAGATCTACTCCCCTGTCAGGTAAAGCCGAGCAGCCATTGATTGGCAGCCAGATGGAGTAATGAAGGTGGATCAATGTGAATTGGATTTTTTTAACTTTAAATAAAATTTGTATCGGCATGAAGTTAATTAATAGAGAGCTGTCAGAGGGCTCCTTGGCACATCAGTGTGTTAGGAAGCAACGGTACCCTTCGGGGAGGTGGTGGGAGGAGGCTGCAAGAAAAGGGATTCAGCTAGCAGCAAGCTGAAATTAAAAAAGCAGGCCAGTCTTTCTCTTGGCCCCATTTCAACATTTTTTTTTCATCCTCCTTTCAAGACTGCTTTGCCTTTACTGATGCACCTTCCCTTTTTTTTGGCCTTTTGTTGTTGTTTGCCATCTGACATCTTACATTCCCTTCATAATAGAAATGTTGCTCTACCAGCTTTGTGTGATGGCACAGCTGTTTCTGAGGTCGGTTACTTACCCTACTCACAGGGTCTTCCAGTAGGAGAGATGATGAGGAGCTGGACAGCAGCAGTAAGGAGTGCAGTAAGAGAAGGGTGCAGCTGTTATTGGCTATGAGGGATCTTGTGTATCCTAGGCTTGCTGGTGTACATGGTGTAACGCAACATCAAAAAAAGATCATCACTGTCCTGGCTGCCTCAGGAGAGGACAGAGCAGGTGGTGGGGTGCGTATTACCTTTCAAAGAGAAACAGTGTGTTGGTGACTCACAGGTTTCTCTGTAGCCAGCTGGTGGTAAACTTCAATGTGTACAGGGACATGGGAATAACCTCAGCATCTCCTGAGAGCTACATAAGGGCTTGCGGTCTGTGGGGCATTTCTGTTGACCCTCCAAAGGATGCTGCCCTTAGCGGGCCTGCTCCCACATGATTTTTATTTTTATTTTTTTATTAAACTTGCCCAATGAATAGTAAAATTTGTCCCCTTCCATGTGAGGTAGGTGGTGACTGGGAGCCCCAGGGTTACGTACTCTGTGCTGCAGGCCAGCCTGGTTCCCGCAGGGATGGCTCATTGCATCACTGATCAATGTCTCTCTGATGCTGCCTCTGAGCAGGGACGTGACAGAAAGGGAGAGAAGGGAAACCAGATGCAGTTTCCATGGCAACATCCAAAAAAGAGGGAGAGTGATTGGGGGTGGGGAGAACTTTAAAAAAAAAAGAAAAAAAAGAGGAGCCTCACCGAGATTTAGGATTTGTCTATCAGTGAATGAGCTTTGACACTGGCTTGTCCAGTGCAGGAGGATGCTGCTTTATTCACTCTGCCTTCTCCTGTGTGAGGAGTAGTGCATGGGAGGCTTTCTCAGAGACTGTTCCAGCCTCAGCACCTCTTTTAGGCAGCAGAGACAGAACCCAGGGCAACGATGTCCTCCAGTACACTCCCTCTTTGGGGCCTGAGCATCACAGCCAGGATGGAGTAGAGTAAGACCTCCCAGTTACTCCAGTCCCTGCCTCCCTCTGTGAAGAGTTGGGAAATGAGGTGGGAGAGGCAGCTGGGGGAGGTCTCCAAGTTGCTCTGGGCCTGGCTGCTTGCAGAGGTGGGCAGAAGAGGCTTTAGGGCCTGTTCTGGGGGAATAGGAGAACTCCTGGCTGCTCCTGCGGGCTGTGGAGGAGCTGAGGGCAGCTGTACTCCCAGCCTTTCCCAGCAGGAGGCACAGGGGAAAATGGTATAATGGAGCTGGCTTTGTGAAAGGCTTTCATCTCTTCAGAAATTCTCCTTTCTGTGATTTCCATGCATGCCCACTTATCCCATTATCTGTGTCAGGAGGAAAACAGAATCATCAGCAGTCATGATTTGTATCTCTGAAGATTTTCTTCTCTGTGCTTAAGCAAAATCCCCTCTTAACCACTTCTTGTCCTTGCCTTCATAGGTTAAAGCGTTTTGGTTCATAATTTTTTTTCCTTACATTCTTCCCTTACTTTAGAGTTCAATCCTGTTGCTGCCTCTCACAGCTGCTTTTCTTAGGCTCCCAGATATGACCTAACATGGAGTCCAATAATACAGTATACTTAGACCTGGATCAATAAAGCTTTTAGATGCCTAACTCCTTGCTTTGGTGCTTTACTCCTTCACATCTTCCCCGTGGAGCTGTAAAATTCCCATTTTACAGAGCAGCACACTCAAGTAGGAGTTTGCTGATGCTAGCAGAGGAAGCTGTGAAAGAGCTGCAAATACCATTCAGTGGCTACATCTCTTCTGAGAACCTCAAACTATCTCCTCACTTGCCACAAGGTACTAATTATTACTGCATAGAGATTCTTGCAGGACCTTCTTGTTACCTGGTAGCTATGACCCTTTCACTGGACCTCACTCTTTCCTGCTCAAGCAGGACCTTCCAAAGAAAGTGCTAAGTTACCTCCAGTAATGTCTTCAAACTAAAAATCTAGACCACATTACTCTCACGTGTTGTTGGTGGACTTCAAACCTAAGTCAGGTTTTACAGGTCAGCAATGGTCTGTAATGGCTGCTGTTGATGATGCCAGATGTCTGCTCTGTCTTTGGGAGTTTGGGCCAGCTGTCTGCTCTTTCAACATATGATAGGCTTGGGTCATAGTGTTCACTGTATCGTTGAGCATGTCATGGGTGACCTGAGATATACTGAACTTGTAAAGTTATGGCAGAAAGGTTGGGCTCTTTCATTGATGGCGTTGCAGTGAGGTGCTTGCTTGGAAATGTACAAGTGAGGAAACAATAAATAAAGAAAATGTGCGTAGCAATTACTAGAGATGAATGTATTTGCAAGGATTACATCAAAATCCAAGGTGCCTGTAAGTCTATGGTCTCGGGGTCTATTCCCATTGGAAACAGGCTTGATTTATAGAACTGCTGTACTCGAAGACAGCAGCAAAGCACTAGCTTAGTATTCACTCTCAATAAACAATACCTTACTCATATAGTTTTCTTTTTCCTTTTTTTCTTTCTTTATTTTTTTAAGTCTTTATCTCCTGTTTAGAAGAGATAAGATCTTATCACCTCTTATGTGTGAGTGTTCCTGGTGTTACCTATAGCAGAAGTGGTCTCACTAGAAGTTGTATCATCCACCTGGGAAAGGGCTGTTCCTGTGGCTGGAGGTGTCACTTGCTAGATGATGCTACCATGCAGTTATGCATTTCTTTTCTAATGAGATCGTTAGGAGAGCAGTGCTTGTCACTGATTAGAAGTTCCTAGAATAGAACTTGCTATTTTCTCCTAATTACATTATATAACAGTGTAATTCACAAGGATAGTAGTTAAGACAAAGTATATGGATTTAGGAGATTGGTTTCTGGTTCTGTTTTTTTTTAAGGCACTATCACAACCTTTTTGTATGACATTTGGGTAAGTCGCTTAATATTCTCTGCGGCCGAGATCCTCAAAAAGTAAATAGACACGTAGATCATTAAGTATCTAATTATCTTAGAGGATATGGACTTCTGTTCCCTAGATACCAAACGGGGGGATAACTTCAGAGATGCGTGTAAAGCCCTTTCAGATACCACAGTAAATATTAGAAAAGCCAGTAAATAGTGTGTATATTATACATCTATTTTACTGGAACTCAATCTGTTGCCGTAATACTGATTGTTCATGGAAATTTTGAAGTTCTTTATAGTTCAGAAAGAGACAGTTCTAAGTTACAATCAAACAATCAGCTTGTTGAGTATGAGGGATGCAAAGACTACATAAAATGGGATGAAGCTAGGACCAAGTTTGCACCCTTGTTTGTTGTTGTTGTAGCTGGAAACTGCTTCCTATCTAAATCTATGTATTTGAAAAACTTAGGTCAATTCTCTCTTGTAGATGTTTTTTCTAATGAAGCAGGCTATGGGAAAAATAGACTGTGAAAGACCCAAAATGTGGAGCAAATGGATAAAAATGTAAAATATAAGAGAAATAGTATAAGTGGAGAAGCACTGATACAAGAAGTACTTACGTATCAGACATATATATACATATTTATACATACAGGGGTTATTTTTAATATATATAAATTGATGTTATATTTATCTTTGCTCATGTGTTCTTATATATATATAATATGTATTATATATAATATATATGTTAATTAAAATAATAAATATATTATATATAATATATAAAAAATGCTGGACATTGTTCTGATACTAGCTGAGGTATTTGTACAATGGAAAACATGCCCGGTTAGTACGATAACATCAAGGTCATTTGTTAATTATATGGCTTTATCAAAAATCTCGTTGAAAGTACTGACTTTCCAATGACATCCAGCTTAACTTATATCCCCCCTTAAGAGGAAATCATAGCAGAGACTCTAAGGTCTTTGGTCAAAAGTGTATTGCTTGTTTAGGATGCAATACTTTTGCAGCAAGAGCTCCTGTAACTTTGAACTTAAAGCAAGCTAGTAGAATTTACCTTCGCCTGCTCAAAGCAAACAATAAGGTTAGGACCAATAGTAATAGTAAAAGCAATGCACTAGTGATTAGAAGTATAGGGCTCCAAAGGACCTCTTTGGGTCATCAAATCCAGTCTTCCAGTGTAACTCACAGTCATATTGTAATCCTTTTCATAAGTTTTGAGAGTGGGGGAACAGTGGAATGCATTTAGAATGATCAACGTTCACTGCTGTAAAGGGCTTACTACTTAAACCCCCATGTTGTAAACAGATGGATGACACCAAGAGAGGCCTAGGGGCGGGAGAGGACAGCAGCGATGATAGGTCTGCTAAGTTGTAGTAATTGTCAGATGAAATTGCTTGCTAGCAACGCTATTCATAACCTACATATTGTATCTCATGTGGCTGGTTTCTGATTACAGGTTTTAGCAAATGAACTAGAAGGACAACATGGTGGCAATGTGATCCATGGACTTCTATGGACAGACAGGGACCAGTGAAAAATATCTTGGCTTGGTACTGCATTGTGCATTACATTTTACAGAGTAAAATTATCAGACCAGAGTTATATCCTAACTTGTAATTCCCAGACTCACACTGGAGTAGGACTTTAGGATGTTACAGGATTGGATCATAGTTGAACTTTTCTAAGATTTTTTTTTTTTCCCTTTGCCTACTCTGTCCACTATGGCCTTTTAGCTACCTCAGATGCCAGCTAACAATGCACTGTAATCAGTGCTGCTTTCACAGTAGTTTTGCTTCAGTGGAAATGGATCAGACCTGTAAGGTGTGTTCACCATTTCCAGACTGGATCATGTCTCAGGATGCCTGTCTTCATGGCTCTCACTAAAGTCTACAGAACCTTGCTGAATACATCTCAGGGAATAATTTAGTCCAGAGGGCCTTGGCTTCTCTTGCTTGAAACCCTGACCCTCAGGACTCTATTGCTATGCTGTACTTTCATTTTCCAAGCTAGTTATTCTTCACTGATGAATTTGGCTCATCTTGACTGGTCTGACCTACTCTCTCTTCCTTTCAAAGGGTGTTAAATAATTAAATAAATGGCACTGACACTTCTACCTAACAATTGTTCTTAAGCACTAAATCACTTGCACGTTAATTGAAACTTCCTCTTCCTTCTCTTTTCCTTCCAATCCCCAACAAGGTTTTTGCCTTCATTTGCTTTCATGGGTCTTTTTTTCCCTGCCTCTTCTTTCACTTCAGGCGTTCTCAGAGGGCACCTAAAGTTCTTTGGCTATGCAGTTTTGAAATGTGCAATTTGGCAGCAGCATGAGCCTAGGATTGAATTAAATTAACTTGAGGCACTCTGAAATTTTTTTTATTAAATTACTTCTTTCAAAGTTACTACAGAACATTCCACTTATTAATTTTTTTTTATTATTAAATGAAAGGAAGAAAGGGGAAAAAAGACATAAAACTCGTGAAAAGTCTGGAGTCAGGACTTGTTTCGTTTTTAGGGTTTTGCTCTTGCAGACTTCTCATGGGTTTATAACAAGTTTCTCCATTTAGAGGGGATATGGATACTCATGGATCTCCTCCACTTTTGGCATGTATTCAACAGCACACTATTTTAATGCTTGTAAGAACATCCACAGTTTATTTGGGCATCACTATTGTCTGTTAAGGATCCCTCGGATTAACATGCTTGACTGTCATGGAAATTATATATGTCAGTTAGGCAGGTATTCTGTAAGAACTTGGAGGCACTACCAGATGAGGCAGTCCACAGAAAGAGGCTAGTCTTTAATGGTCAAAATACACAATTCCCAGAATCACAGAACATTAGGAGTTGGAAGGGACCTTGAAAGATCATCTAGTCCACACCCCTCCACTCCCACCCCCTGCCAGAGGAGGATCACGTAGACTAAATTACACAGGATTCCTAGAAAAAACTAAAGGGGTAGAGTGAAAGTGTTGAGGAAGACCACTTTGGTAGGGATGATGGAAGCTGGAGAGGGTCTAGTTACAAAGGGATGTAGAGATAGGACAAGGAGTAACAGCCTTAAGCTGAAGGAGGGGCGATACAGATATAAGGAAAAAATTCTTCACTATTAGAGTGGTGAGGTGCTGGCACAGGCTGCCCAGAGAAGCTGTTCAAGGCCAGGTTGGATGGGGCTTTGGGCAACCTGGTCTTGTGGAGGGTGTCCCTGCCTACGGCAGGAGTGTTGAAACTAGATGGTCTTCAATGTCCCTTCCAACCCAAAACATTTTGATTCAATAATGATAACAGAGAGCCACTGCCTGCTACAGGAAGTCTGTATTGATCATTAGCACCTGGGTGGTGATGGTAGTGGAGTTTCGGTGGTTGTTTCTTGAGTTGTCCCTTTCCCACTGCTCTGGATGGTCAAAGGGCATGCATTTTCCAGAGTGTTTTTGTAGCTCACTACTATTCAGCTTGGTTTTGATCTTGGCTCCCCACTGACCTTCAATATTTCTGAAGGCAATTGGCTTGTAGAACAGTTCTGCCTTTTCCTTACCACCTTATGAGAAAGGCATCCAGATTCTGCATTAGAGTTACATTTTAAAGCCAGTGTTTGTCATTATCTTTAATGGTCATCTTGGGGCTGAAGATCTGAGGTCTCAGCTCTGCTGTGATTGTGTTGGAATGTTGTAATGCTTCACTTGTGATGGCACCATCATTTCCAGGGCTTTGCAGAGATTCTTATCCCAAATATAAATGGTTAGTGGCTTTGCCTTGTGGTCAGAGAGAAGGTAGAAGGTGGATTGGCTTGTATGGTGTTTTCTCTAGAATCTTGTAGCACAGGAATAGAATGTAATGTTATTGAGCTGCAGCAGGAAAAGCATCAGTGATGCAACAGCTTGCCCTGATTGCAAGTCCTTGTTGGTCCTTTGAGAAGGTGAGAGGAGGCTTATTCCCCTGGAGCTAGATGTGTCTGTTGACAGCAGGGAGGGACAGGACAGGCTCACCTTTGTCTTCTCTAGGGCCATAACCAACTGAGAGCTTCCAAGTAGGCAGCAGCCTGTGTCTGCACCATTAGCTCTGGGTAAGACCAGCATGATCACAGCATTGGGCACCTTATACCACCCCTCTGCAATGATTTATGCACCCGTGCAGCCCTGTCTGAAGGGGATGGAGCAGACCCCTCTCCTGAATGAGATGGGGACTACCAGTGGAAAACGTTCACAAGGAGATGGTTGGAGCTATCAGGAGTTGCTGAGGGGAAAGGCTGTGCTATAAGCAGCTAAGGAAACAAAGAAAAGAAAGGTTAGAAATTAGTGCCACCTCTTCTTGTTCTCTCTCATTCTGTTCCACTCCTTTCAGCTATTTCCTCATTGCCATTTGGCAAGCCAAACTCTATGCCATTGACTTTCGGATTAAAAAAAAAAAGAGTTCTCATCTGCTCAATTTGCTATTCTTACACCCCACCCCCATTTTGCCATTACCTTCTCTTAAAGTCAACTTCTGAACTAAATAAATATGGGTTGCCAGAAACGGGTGGATTTAGATTTTTGTATCTGCAATCCTATCTATTTGTATCAATACCTGGTATTATTTCTCGTCAAGAGATGCTGCCTTCTGTAGGAGCTACTAAATTGGACAAATGTGACCGTGGTCGTCTTTAAAGAGAAAATAACAAATGACCCTTTTCAGCTCCTGTTTTCCTTGGAAGTAGAAGGACATCTGTGTGAGTGTGTGTGTGTGTGAGAGGGAAAGGAGACTGACTGGCTTGAAAACACGTTCCTGGTTTGTTTACTATAATTGATGAGGAACAGTTTGACCTGGAGAATCAATCTTGTGTCTTACTCCTGATAACTCCAAAGGACAGGAGAAATCAGAAATAAGCCACTGAAGCAGATGGAGGAATAAAAAAAGGGCAAGAGTAGAAGAGGCAAGAGAGGAACAAGGATGCAGATTGTCCCAGCCCATTGCATTCCTGGAAAAATGCAGCAGTGCAAAAGTACTGGATTTCCAAGAACATAATATGAGAATTGACTATTGGATTTTACTCTAAATTTTTTTCAGAAAGCAAATGGGTTTCATTAACCACAACTTATACATGTTTTCTCTGTCCTTCTTAATTTTCCCAATTTTAATGAAATATTCTTAAGTGGTAAATGTTTCAGCTGTACAGGCTTTTGTTTTCTTAACTGTAGTGAAAAGAAGGAATTCTTAGATGTGTATTTTTTCCAGTACAAATACACTTTTAGTGGTATTTCGCTGTATCTTTCCCCTTTCACTAGCCCAAGTTTTTCAAAACTGCCAGTTCAACATTGAAGATTTTTATAAGGAAGAGAAAAATGTGGTCCAAACTCTGCAGATGGTGGAAAAAAGCTATATCATCTTGGTATTGGGGAAAGCAGAACTCTATAACCTTCCCAGAACTCTATAACCTTCAGTAAAATCTTCAGACATATTTCCCTCTTGTGCTAAGTGTGGACAGCGCGAATGCTCTCGCCAAGCGTAGCGCCACAATACTCCAGAAGAGAGACCACGCTGCACCTGACCAGTAGCCATCAGGGGGATTTCAGTGCCTATCCCCAGTATTGCAGCGACAGGCATGCAGCAGCTTGTGCTGAGGGCAAAATGGGGTGTGTTAGGAGAAAGGTACAGGGGCTTTTATGAGGTAACAGTGACTTTTTGTTTCCAAACATACAACATCTAAATAGGCTCCTACTATTTATCAAGTCAAGATACTACTATCAAGTCAAATCGAGATACTACTAAAGTATCACCTTGATTTTAAAAAAAAAAAAAATAGACTATGCTGTTCTTGTTTTGTTTGACACAATCCCTGTTGTGTTATCTGCATGCACCAGCAAGCATGTCTTCTGCAAAGTTTTGTATAGAGATCCTCACCAGCTAAGAAGCAACAGAGCTGCCACTGAATCACTTTGCATCTTCCCCCCCCCACCCATGACTTCTATATGGACCATATAAGAAACACTATTTTATTAATGTTTTAGGTGGAGTATTAATTTTTTCCTTGCTGTGTCCATGGGTTCAAACAGACTGCAAAATGTGCAGTGGCTGCATCTCTAATGGAGTGTCTGTTAGATCAGAAGGCAGAGTTAGTTTCTTCAAATGAAGTGAAATAGATTTGGGTTGGGACAGAGATTGATTGAGTAGGGGAAGTTGAGAAACACCAGTGGAATATATTTATAAAGGTTTCCAGGGAGCAGTAAAGAACAAAACAAAATCTACTTGAAGTAATATTTTGGAACAAGTCCTAGGAAAAGGCAGGCTCGTGGGCAGAGAGTGCAGGGGAAGCAGTCAAAGATGTATAATGAAACATGCATTTGTTCTGTGTTGAGATTTTTTTACTTTGTCGCTTCAGTATCCCTTCTGGAACATGCTGTGCGGGAATATGCTGTTGCTTTCTGCTAATTAAAACATCTGGTACTACTTTATAGAACTCTGGCCTTTAAAATAGTGGGAAGCAGGGTAATGCATTTAATCTTGAATAGCTTGATTTGTTATCTGGTTTGAGTATAGGAGCCTCTGTCAAGATTACTTGCTGCCCAGGTTGATTCACAAAAAGAGATGGGTGAAAATGTTTCACATGGAGAAAGCTAATCAGGGAGAGTGTACAGAAAGCCTCGTCTTTGGTAAAAAATAAAAAACAAAACAAAAAATAATGTAATGTATTTTTCAGATGCCTTTGGTGGAGCTGAGATTTTGTTACTTCTCGTTAACTTAAGCAACCCTCAGTCTGGTCAATGGAGAGCACAGGCGACCTTCAAAATCAGGGTGCTGTAGGATATGATGTCCATGCTTCCTCTGGATCAATGTTGAATTAATAATCCAGCGTAGCAAAAGAGGGTGCTGCAGTAGTGCTTTAAGCACAGTAATTCCTGTTAAGAAATAAAGCCAGGTGGGAAGTGGTTCCTTGCGAGTCAGTCCTGAACTTCTGCCTCATCTTAATAATAAGCTGGGCCTGTAGTAAAACCTTCCCCTGAGGAGGTGTGCTGTGGTGACAGCAGCTGAGGAACTGAAGGGGCATTTATCTCCATAGTGGCAGCATTTGACTCTTCGTGGTTTCCACAAATCTCCTTTAAAGGCATTGATCGCCCCTGTCGGCACGATTAGTGGAAGCAGTCATGCAGAACGTGTTTGTAAAAATGTTTTTTAAAAATTCCTCTTGAACGTACCAAATCTTGTAAGGGATCTAACTACGCTGGGGAAAGGGAAAGGTCAGCTTTAAAGAACAAGGGATGGCTTTCTCTTCGGCTGCTTTATTAGAGCAGAGTTTTGATTTTTATTAAACTAAGGATTTGCATCAGTGACTGCGTCCAGGAGTATTCTGTGTAAAGCTTCGCCCACCTGGACAAGGCTGCTAGTGCCCCCTGCCCCCAATCTGTCTTGCAGCCCTCATGGGTCCAGAGCTCCCCTTGACACAGCTCTGTCTGTGCCTCCAACTTTTGACCAGCAGTGTTCCTCCTACCTCTTCTCTATTCCAGTGCCGGTGTCAGACCCCACCTCGAGCCTGACCTTTTGAGCTTCAAAGCAGGAGGTAGATTTACTTGAAAACTTAAAACGCTTTCTGCCCTGTGCTTGTACCCGCGTTACGAGACACAGCAGGAAAACAGACCTTTTGCCCGGATGGCTAGAGCTAAGTAAAGTTGACCTTAATACAGAACTCTGCCAGATATCCCAAATTTAGTTCACTACAGATGCCCGCTGAATGCCCTACAAGACTGGCTTCCAGCACTGGGGGAAAGAGCTGTGCTCTGATTGTAAGGACCTGCAGGGTATGTCCGAAACACGTGATAACATGTGATATCAAAATGCTTTAGCTGGCACCAAGTGAGTTGCTATACCCACACGGCAGAGTCCAATGCTGGTCTTAGGCCCTGCGGGTGGAAAAAACCCAACAACAAACCCAAACCCAAGCCACCACCACCAAAACTTCGTGAGGGGACTGACTATCTACGATACGAACTCTGCTCCTAACTAGTTTACAGATACATCCAGGATTGCATGCTGTGTGTTTATACACTGAGTATCAAAGGGTTTATAGTTTTACGAAGAGCCAGAGCATGGAGAGGTGCTGATGTTTTGGGGCATAGCGTTGCCATGTATGTCCTTACGTTCTTCCCTCATGGCAAATGCCAATAGGTGGCAGTGATAAACTTCGCTCCCCCTTTCTGTAAATAGAGGGACTGGAGAGAAGCTCTTGGATAAGGGGAAAGGGTGGTGCAGACAGGTGGTGTGATGGGAGATTAATTATCTGTCATCAGTGTCACAGGACGTGTTAGTTAGAGCAGAGCCCCCATGGGCCGTGGGGAGATGTTTGCTTTTTTGCAAGCCGTGTCCCTTGTAAATAGCAGCGCTGGCACCGGCTGCAGCCCTGCATAACACCAGGCTAATTCTGCTTGTTGCATTCAGGCAGGCCTCTGCCACCGGGTCGTTTGGGCTGCTAAAAAGTTGGTGATGTGTCTGGGCCTGCTGGGGAAACAGCTGCTGGAGGTTTGAGGGGGACAGAGATGTGCTTTGAGGCAGAGGACAGTGAGGCAGTGAGACTGTTGCAAACAGGCCACGGGCAGCCACTTGGGGAGGTCTGCGTGGCCCCTCACTGATGTGTGTGTGCTTTCCTCCACTCTCCTTGCCCTTTTCATCTGCAAAATGGGTACTCCTTATTTAATTACGTCAAAGATAAATGGAGTTCAGGACTTTGCAGGAATATCATGGTTTTCTAGTTCTATCTCTCAGCTGGGTGAACTGGCCCAGCCTAAGTACCATGCTTCTGGGGTTAAAGTGCTTCTCATATTTGAGCTAGCTCATTTACAGTTGGTCTGTGCGCATCACTACTTGGTGCAGCAGCAAGCTTTATGCTGCATCAAGGCAGAGTTGGTGGTACCCTGCAATGGCTGCTGTCAGAAATTGTGTGTTTATGTGGGAGGAGGGGAAGAGAAATCAGATTACTGCTAGCGTCCTCCTGCCTTTCTGGCCAGGCACTGCTGCAGTTCTTGCATAGGACCTTCTAAGCAGCCCAGGCCCTCTCTGCTCGAAGGAATGCATTGGTTTTATCTTTCCATAGTAACTGTTCTCAGCTACTATATGTGAGGAGGAGAAACTCCATTAGCCCATGTTTGCTGCTGAAAAATGTGTGATTTTTTTTTTTTTTTTTTTTGTTATGTACCGATAATCTGTTGGGTGTCTTTACAAACTGCCATGCATTTGTCATGTACCAACTGGCCCTCTGGGAATACTTGAAGCTCCAGTTTCTTAGGTGTGGTGGTATATAACATGTTCTTCTAGGTGACATGGCAGACTTCAACTGAAGGAGTTTGTGCATCTAGGGTTTTTTAATTTAGTCCTAAACTTTGCATAGGTTGAAACACCTTCCTGCTATGGACATAATTTTTTATGTGGATGGATCTACCCCAGCACCCATGACTTCTTATAGGGCAGATCTCCCATTTGTGTCAATTTGCTTTGACTTTATTCCAGTCTGGCATACCTGGATCAGCTGTCCTTACACTCAGCACTACTAGTGATTTAAATGTGCTCACTGGGGTTTGGCTAAAGGCCACAAAACTTACTTCACACAGAGACCACCACAGAGTGGTCAGATGGCAGTGGTAATGATTTTAATGTGCCACCAGAATGCATGGGATTCGAACTCCTACCCTAGTGGCAAAAGGTTTTGTAGAGTAATGTCTTTATAGTAATGATTTTTATAGCTCTATCTAAGCCGTTCTCCTTTTGCAATGTCGTGAGGCTCATCCAAACCCCTTTTGCAAAGCCAAGTCCCAGCCCTTTGATATCACCACATGAAAAAGCCCCTCAGTGCAGTTTTGGTTTCTGTGAGTTGTGTCCAAGTAGGAGGTTGCACTCCTGCTTTTGAGACCAAGCAGACCTGGAACATATTCCTGCTTGCAGCAGACAGATGTTCACACCATGCCATCCATCCTGAAAAAGGACTCCACCGCATTCTTGTCCATCTGCTTACTCTGCAGACCCAGCCAGTGGCCTTAATCCGCCAAATAATTAGTTTCTGTTTTGGATAATGTTCCTTTCACCTGAGAATTTTAGGCCCAACTATGTTTCTCAAATGCTTTTTGAACTGGTGTTTGTGCCCTTTCCAAGAGAGCAGACATCCTATAGAGGAACAGAGAAAAGGTTCCAAGGAGGTGCAATCCTGGAGCACAGTTTTATGTGTGCTCCATGCCCTCAGCCAAGGGGAAAGCAAAGGATTGTTAGCTAGAAATCCATGAGAAACAAATACATCCCATCGCTGGCAGCAAAAATTCCGTTGCATAGCTGCATAATAGACCTAAAATCAAAGATTTTTTTGAACAAAGCTTTCTATATCTCTCTGCCTTGTTTCCTACTAGCTCGATCTTCTGCAGCTTGTATTTCCATACCACTTTTTCTACTTCTAATCTCTCTTCTTGTTTTCTGTAGTAAAACCCCATACCCATCTGTCTTAAAACCCCACTATAAATAAAAATTTGCACTATATTTTTTCTCTTATTTCTTGCTTTCCTACCTCCAGTCTTCAGGCAGGATAAAAGCAATGCTTTCTAGCATGGAGCTCATGGGCAAGTGAATGCAACAAAGTTCTTACTGCCCCTCTAGTTCCTCTCCTTACCTTTGTGCTCAATATCTAGGTAAACCTCACTAACATGAGTCCTGTTTTTTACTTAGGTGCTGTAGGCTGACAGAGGGGGTCAGTATGAATTGGTGATGCTACATTAGGATCCCTTGCTCAAGTCCTTCCCCTGCAGCTTTCTTCTGTCAGCCTCTGCCACAGGATAGCCTTGTTTTATCCCCTTATTTTGCACTGGGACAACGTTTATGCTTCTCTTCTTTAGTCCTGCCTGAACTGGGGTGTTTATCTGAAGACTTTACCTCAACATAATCATTAAAAGGTGGTTTATTTCAGAAGGGTTTGGTATTCATCTTATGCTAGCTAGGCAACATTCTAGTGGCTGGAGAGTTAAGGAGCCCTGGGAGCTCTGCTGGTGTCCAGGAAAATGCTCACGTTTCACATGTTTTTGGGGTAAGAGGACGTGGCAAGCCAAGATGCGCTGCTCAACCATGGCTCAGAGGTGATGCTTCTGCCAGTGGAGGGCCTAGTTCAGCATCCAGGCTCTCTGTGGAGGCTGCGCTGCATCACATCTCGCTCTTGCAAAAGCCTTTGTAAGGCATGGCTCCCACAGGGTGGGACATTAGTATGAAAAGGGCAGGTAATAAAGTTAGAATGATGAAGTTAGGGTTTCCTAATGTTACAGCCCCACCTTGTTTCCCACAAGCTGATTCAGAAAAGTGGATGTTTGATACTGAGAAAAGGGAAGAGAGATTTCAACTTTCTAGCCAATCCCTAAAGGCTTCCACTTTAACCTTGACTGTGTGAGTGCTTTTACAGGCATGGAGGCTGTATCAGTTTGGGTCAGTTAGCATCTCTGTCCTCTATATTTTAATGACAGGTAAATTGAGGTGCAGCCTGTCTTGCTAATAGCATGTCATTCCATGCATGTCATATCTAGGAACATAACCTATGTCTCCTGAGCCTTGCTTTTTAATCTGACTCAGAGCAAAATCTTTATTAGCGGATTAGGATCGGTGGTCTTTACATCTGATAGATTTGAGTTGAAGGACTTTTGGAGTCCACAGTCCTCTTATGTCTTTGCTCATGCAAACAACACAGCGCAGTTTTATTTACATACAGTGTCCTTGATCTGGGGGCTTATGTGAGGAGAGAAGTTGGGAGAAAGGGATGAGCAGCAAGAGTGGACGAGCAGAAAAAGGCAACATGAGAAAAAGGCATTGGAAAATGAGAGTCAGGAAGGGAGGGTGCTGGGGCAGGCGGCAAGGGGAGGAAGTGAGAGAAAGCAATCTGACAGAAAAGGAAGAGGTTATAGGCCTACAGGCCAGGGTGGCAGGGGCAAAAAGAGGTCAGGAAGGAAAGAACAGCAAGATATTTAATCTCAGAGCTGCTGCAGCTCTTTAGCCAGGTGGCTGGTGGGATAACTGGCAGGAAGCTGGCATTTACCTGGATGCTAATTCCTCTCTTCCTGCCAGTCTGGCAGGATGAGTGCCTGCTCTCCCGGTGAGATGAGATCATTTGAATAGCCCCCCTGGCTGCTATTATGAGGAGCAACTGAATGCAGGCTCCAGTGTTGTGGCGTGTGATAAAGCATGGTAGCTGGGAGGGGAGGGGGCTGGTGGCAGTGGGAGTGCTGGAGACAGGCTGCTCATTTAATGCTGCCAAGCTCTGCTTCTGATTAATTATGGAGCAGTTGATAAATAACATTGCGGAGATACGTAAATCAACGGGAACGACGCAGGGAGCCGAGCAGGGCTGAGGGACTGGCACCGCTCGGACAGCTCGACTCAGAGGCTTGTTGTTCTTGGCACTGTTGGTGCCACGTTTGGTGGTGGCAGCTGGCGAGGGTGGCAGGCACAGGGGGTGGCAGCGAGAGGCGCGGGAACAGAGAGGCAGGCGTGCTGCTCCGGCCCGCGTCACAGCTTTCCAGGGAACCATCCCAAATACGTAGGTGGTCCCTGCTAATACCACAAGGTAAAAAAAGAAGAAAAAAAAGAGCTCTTTGTAGTCTGAGGTGTTCATCCGCCCGGTCCCCGTAGAAAAGGGGGAATGCTCTCCTCCCTGCTGCACAGACAAGATATGGGGAGGCCAAGGGTTTAGCAGGGAAGGGTGCTGAAACCAATTGCCTCCTTTCCCTGCTCCTTCCCAGTTGCAGGCTTGTGATTCAATCCTTGCACTCTTTCTTTCCTCCAGATTGGAAGGGAATCCATTTGTTGGGAGTTATTTGTAGCTCGCTGGGGACATAGCCTTCTACCATGGAACAGGAGGTTGTTTCCTTTGGCTGCTACAGCTCATGCGTGGGTGCCCAGTGGGATGCGCCTGATACATCTTGGGTACCTTTGAATAGAGTTTTTCCTGAGGGACTCATGTCCTGAGTTTGCATGCATTTGGCCATCTCATTGTCGCGTCCTTCACTCTAGTGAAGGACCTTTGGTGTTGCCTGGTGTTATTCCTGCTTTTCCTTGTCCTTTGTCGGTACATGCAAGTTAACTTGTGTGAGAGCAGGAGGAGGAATACAAGCAGCTAACAGTTAGCTCTGGGTCAGTGAGTGCATCTGCAGACATTAGTTCAAACTTGCCCAATGGCAGTTTGAGAATTCAGGCCTAAAGATCAGGATGTGGTAAGCCACCAAGGCTTACACTGGGGACCAAATGTCTGGGTAGGGTCTGCACATCAATGTTTTATATGTTTGGGTAAAACAAAACAATTAGAGATTAGAGCATGGGCAGAAATCTAGCCCAAGTGTAGCCCAACTCATCCTGACCCAGTGCAAGGAGGAGAAATCCTTTCCAAAGAGTACTGCAAAGTGGCAAATAATGACTTGATATCAAATAGCCTAGTGTCTACCAAGGTCTACTTCTGAGGTGCAAGAAAGCAGCCAGCTGATGGTTTAATGCTAAAATGTAGGTCTATAACTTAATGCAGGTCTTTGGCCTCAAGCAGGGTCATCCTGCATCGAAAGGCTGGCTTGATGAAATAGCATCTTGGAGAAGCAGGCATGGAAAGACTCCTGCCATTTTGTTCTGTGGGGTAACTCCCTTCACAGCCAATGTCTGCTTGCCAGAGCTCTACGTACGAGTGCATGTTTGTGCCTATATATGTGGGTACGGGCAGTGAAACCCCGGGTTGAGTGAAATACGAAGCCATCCTGGGGTGCACTGCAGGATGGTGTAACAGCAGAGTCTCAGGGTGCCCAGCCAGCGAAGGAGCAGGAGCAAAGCAGGTTGCAGTGACTGAACCCTGTGGCCCTCAGCAGCAAGCAAGGCAGTATTTTTGAACTGAATGAACAGTGAAGTAAGTTGGCTTGAAAAGTTTATAAAACATTAAATTACTGTTCCCACAGGGAACTTGAGTTTCATGGTACTGTGAAGAGTGGGAGACGCTGCTGGGAAGAAAATACATTTAGTCCTTCTGCACGGGCTCTCGATCTGCTTCAGGAAAGTGTGGACACAGGATGCTAAACATAAGACATCATGAACTGAGAAGCAGCAGCTGCCTTTATTGGGGTTTTTTTTTTCAGTGCAGATAATTAAGTAGTTGGAAGAGCATCAAAACAAACAGACATCTTTCAGGAAAAGTAACCACATGGGATTTCTCAGCTTTTAGGCCTCCACATCTCTTTATTCTACCTATTTTCTTTTTTTCATTGATTGTATCTTTGAGCTATGCCTGGAACATGCGAAAAAGAAACGGACCCTTCAATTCAGAGGAACCACTTCTACTCTTGGCCCCAAGCTCAGTGACAAAGTTTTTGTAACAAAGCTACATGGTGAATCTTTGAGCCTGGCTGAATTTTATAGCTTGGCTGGAAGTAAAGCACATGGTCAGGACTGTCCAGTGTTCCAGATCCTCCTTTCACTTTGCCATAGTGGGGCACATCTGAGCACACATAAAGTTGAGGAATTGTATATTGTAAATCCAACTCTGGGATTTCAATGATCTAAATGTTTCTAGATTCAATATGATGACAAAGGGGGATGAACCCCTCTCCTCAGAAAAAGAAGTGTCTTGTTACTATGTTGCCCCATTAAAATCAACATTAAAAAATCCTCTGTTACTTAGATTTACAGCAACATAATCCTAAATCAGGAGCCTTCAATTAAAAAAGATTTTTCTGTTTAGGATTGAGCAGTGTTACTGAAGGTCTAACAGCCCAACTGTGCCAGCTTTGTACGAGTATCTAGAAATGAGGAAAAAAGTCTGTTCAATCTAGTCTGAAAACCCCAGATGAATAAAAAGTAAAAGAAATAACTCAGGTAAGGCAAAAGCCACAAGTAATTTAAATCTGTGAAGTGTGTTCTTTCCAATAATCTATTTTAAAGAGCTAATAGCACAGTGCAGAAAAAATGTTATAACAATCTAATGAGGTCCCATTAAGTTTCCCTTCCATTAAGTTCTTTTGGGTCCTATCTAGGCTAGTAAAGTAGGTAATTTAAAACAAAACCTGTTTCTTTAGTCTAAACATGCTCTTGGTTAAGAAGACTTGGGAGTTGATGTAGCCCAGGTTTTGTTACCTGCTCTGCCATTGAAATCTGAGCCTGTTGCTGCTAAACCTCCCTCCTCTGGGCTATCACTTCCCAGGCTGTAACATTCAGGTAATGATTTTCATTCACATGACTGGGTAGGGTACAGCATGATTCCCAGGGAAAACTTGGGATGCTACGAAGACATAAGGGTGTTGGGGTGTGTGTGTGTGTGGAATATGTATCTATGCAGGTATGTATTATGTGTACATATGTGTGTATATATGTATTTGACCCTCAAAACTGTACACAGGTCACTTGGAGCTTGTGAGGGTTTGTTGCATGTTGGATGTAAACTTACCAGATACCTATATTTATCTTGCTTTCACTGGAGCAAGTGAAAGCAACAGGCCTTGCAATTTTATTCACCCAGCCATGTTAGTCCTTAAAGTACCCTGAACAGGGGCAGCTTTGTCCCATGCAGGCTTTCAGTCAGGGAAAGCTCGTGGTCAGGGGAAAGTGGACAGATGGGGGCTGCTTTCCCATGAGCCTGATTGCCTTCCACTGGTTTTAATTACCAGCCTTTGCAGAGGTTCCTCTGGGAGAAAATTAGCCATCAGCTGCAACAGCAGCAGACAAGACACCAGTTCACTCAAGAGCTGTCAGCTAACTTTAGCCCCCGTCTTGCTGAGCCATCCTTTATTTAATCAGGGTCGGAGGAGCAACTGTGCCAGGCACTCTACTCTGCAGGTGGGGAATGATTTACTGCCCTGCTATCAGAGAGCTCTTTAATCTTGTCTTTATGAACACTTAGCACCTACAAATCACCTGTTTGGCTTGAAATACATCGCCTGCTTCATGCCTTGGTGCCCTGAAGGGGAGGATGTCAAAGGTACATCTTGTTTACACGACAGGCCACTTTATGAAAGCAGCACTACTGCCTGTGTGGCAAGCCCCACCCCAGCCCTCACCTCCCTCTCCCCCGTAGAGTACTCACAGTGCATGATTTCCTCTGCTGGAGACCCTCTAGAGGGTCCTCAGCCCACTCAACCTGGCTCTTCACATCTTCTGTTCCTTTACCCAGGAAGGTGGGCAGGGCATTTCATTTCATTTCTGCACCCTTAACACTCTGGGAGTTTCCCCGTTTCAAGCCATGTTCCTCCAGATGCAAAGGGAAGGCAAGAGTAGCTCACGATCCATGCTTGACATTTCTACAGCTGCACTTAATACCCGGTGGCTTCAAGCTGCTTTCTATTCAGTCCTCCCACTAGGGCAGTGCAGCAGGCTTTGGGGGAGAGCAGGATAACCGTGACTGGTAGCCGTGCTGTATGCCAGTTTGGGACAAGAATTAAGGAGTTTAATTGAAGTGAGACGTGTAATTGAAACTGCAGGGGAAACTTTAGGATAGACAGCAATTATACAAATTAGGACGTCATGACACCATAGCTCTGCTTTAAGAAATAAAAGCCCTCTGATTTTAGAAAAGAACAATAACCAAAAAGAAAAACCCCAGGCTCTTAAATTACTAGAGATGAGCAGCATTTAGAAATCTTACTGGAAAGGCACATCTCGAGTGGCCTGGAGCCCCTCAGTGCCATGAAGGGGCAAGCTTTGTTACGAGCTCAGAGAACAGATATCTGCTGCTTGATTCAGCAGAACATTTTCCCTGTACATACTCTTGCTAAAGCGCCTTTCTTCCCTGCGAGCAGGCGCTTGCTGTCTGGAAAGGAAGAGCTGCCAGTCAAGCTTTCTGTGTGTCAGGGATGCCAGAGACCTGGTGCAAACCTCACCCGGCCTTCAAATGAAGGCGCAGAATCGTTCTTTGGGCTTCTGTGTCCTTTGTTGAATAAGCCACCCATTAAACCCTCTCATCGGCCTTTGTTCATGCCAAAGAGAAGATAGGAGCCCGGAATGCCCAAAGGCCTTCCTTCTGCCTCTTGACCTGCATTGCTGAAAAGACTTTAATATAGATACTGGACAATCTCCTCAGGTTTGGATCTTTTTCCCCTACTTCCCGGAATCAGGAATGAAGTTCCTTAAATAGAGGCAATCCAGGCTTGAGGTGGGAAACGCTAAGTATGGTCACAAGTTATTTTTAGCATGAACAGACCAAATGGAGTTGGGGGAGGAAGGCATAGAAGTGGAGCTGACAGTATAACGTGAGCCAATGTGCAGGCACTCTGCACTAGAAAGAGATGAAGGATGGCATGTCGTACATCAGCAGGTACAATAAAACATGATAGATTTCTTAACCTCAGCATCAATCCCAGATGAGCTTGTCCAGTTCCGCCTGAAACAACCAGGCTGAGGTAGCCTCAAAAGTTTCTAGCTGTTTCTAGAGCCAGAAGTTTCTATGTCACAGATCTGTCAGGTTTGGAGATGCTCTTCACACAGCACCAGGGCATTGACAGCACAAGAGGAGATGCTACAGTTCAGACCAGGATCACATGTTTAGGTTCTTTCTCTGCCAAGAAAGCAGCTAGAGACAATAATTTCTAAACCTGAAGGGGTCCAAAGTTAGCTGGCAGCACTTATTTGAAGCCTAAACCAAAAAATTTGTATTTGTTGAAAAGCCCAGGACATCTTCAACCTCACATTAGCCTTGGGAGAAGCTGCTGAGTGTTCCCAGTTTCTGATTAGGTAAGACTTGAAAGATCTCAGGCAGATCTGAACTCAGAAAAAACCCATGCTTTCAAGTGAGGTTTGTTTCATCAACAGAATAAGCCAAATTTCCTTTTTTACTTCCAAATATTAAATGCATTAATGAAAAAACAATTCCTGAGGAACTGTTTAACACAGTGATGAAGACTATGAGTCAGAGGTGCACCCTGAGACTAAGAGGGCATTTGTGAATGAGGGAAGCTCAACTGTGTGTTCTGTTATGGTTGCTGTCAAAGATAGGATAATGACTGTGCTGTTACGTAGTCTGACCCTACACAGCAGCAGTGGTTCCATCTTTATCTAGATCTCTATTTATCTGGAGATGAATAAAAACAGTACTTGACTGTCTAGACTAGCTTCAATAAAAATAACCATAATGGAGCTTAATGGGTATTTTTATTGTGGAAAGTGCAGTTTGTTGTCTGGATCTCTTTGAAAAATGTTCTTCCCATCAGCTTCAGCAGACCTTTCAAAAAGTCCTCACAATGGAAATGTCTCTTCAATATCATTTCACTTCGCTAGACAGCCAACCAGCCAGTGCATGCATGGCTGTCTGCTCTCTGCAGGCTTTTCTTTAGTTCTGCTCTGAACCATTTTGTGATCATCTACAAGGTGGCAGAGGACACTTAATTCCATGCCACTCCTCCTTTCCGTCTCTCAAAACAGAACATTATTTTCTCGTCTTTTTCCTGACCTCAGAAAGCTACTGTTCTTCTGTGGAGCATCTTCTGGTCCAGTGGTGATTGGAGCATGCACTGGTATTTTAAGCAGTTTTTGTTAGCTGAGAACTAAGGAACATTTCCCACCTGCTTTCAGAAGCTTGGGTACTTCCTTGTAATGTGCATAGCTGCTTCATATCTTTCTTATTGCAACTGTTTCAGTTGGTTGAGTTTGAGTAAGAAAGTTCTGAAGAAAACTAACCTGTTAGGTGGTAGGGAAGTATTTAGAGTGATGAGAAACTCAAGGAGCAAGAAAGGCTATATGGTGATAAGGAACACTGGTAAAGATTTTGAAGACATTTGCAACTGGCCTACGTGTGCTCACACTGGAGTCAAAAATAAGCCGTTGCTGTGTGCACTTGAATATCCTACTTTTGTAAAACTCTGCATTTCAGGAAAGGAAAGAGAGCATGGATTAAAAAGAGAGGATTTCAAGTGGGCACCAAGGGACAGAAATGATGACCTAGTGCTGAGAATTAACATGTGCTGTCACAAGCACATACGTCTTGCTGTTCGTACTTGGCTCCACTTTTAGTGCCTCTGCAGTTCTCGTTTCCACACAGCTGGAGAAGCTGGTCCAAAAAGAGTGTATGCAGTGGTACTCAGTTGTGTTTGTACATAGCATTTTGCTATAAATGGGGACAACGTCCCTTCTTTTGCGGTTGGTTAGTATGGAAAGGTGGTTGACTGCCTATGAAAATGAGTCATAAAAGCTAATACGCGTCTCTGGCCAAACTGCTTGCTCATTAAAAAAACCCACCCACAGCCATATAATGAAATGACTTGATGTTTGCTGTTTTCTTCAAAGCATTGGTCATCCAATAAGGGGACAGCGCAAATATCATGTGATTTCAGTGACTAATGACCTACTACATTAGATGGCACCATAAAAATGATAGGCTTGAAAGCTTGTCAAGATTTTGACTAGTCCAGCCATGGCGCTGAGTCCGCCTGCCATGTTGTGAACAGCTCGGGGCCTTGCAGAGAGACTGGGGAGAGACAGAGGGACAGAGAAAAGCTGCAGTGTTTGTGGGGCTTTTCCTTCCTGTGACATTCTATCTTTATAGTTAAAAAAATAAATACCTAAAAGCTTGGCAGATTTTTTTTTCTTTTGTCTATATGGGAGGAGAGGGGGAAGGGGGAACCCCCACATCTGCAGCAGAAGCAAGCTGTCTTTATGCATGTCATAGGCTGAAATGTGTTCGCAATAGGCTACCTGGTTAATAAAGTATTGTGTGGTTCTTTGAGAAATATGCTGTTATTTGCAAGTAGAGTAAAAAATGAGGACATTAACAGGGTCCTCACTTTTTCTAATGATGATTTTGGCAGGCTCCGGGCTCCCTCTGGGCAGTGAGGGAATTGGGCTGTCTTGCAGTTTTCCAGCTGTCTATAGGATGTTTTCCCAAGGAAGGCATCAGGGTGAAGCCAGTGGAGGCTGCAGGCAGGGTGGTTGGGAAGTCACTGTACTGATGGAGGAGGAGGCATGCTAAGGCAGTAAGTCAGATCAGTATTGAAGGGGGAATGAAGCTAAGGTGGGAGCACCATTTTCTCATGTAGTTTCTCCAATCCTCTTGAAACTTAAGAGTTTCTGAGTTGAGTTTTGCTGAAAATATGTTAGGACCTCTGGTTAGCTTGACATCTTGTGACGCCTATATGAGTCTATTGGCCTCCTACTTCCCTGAGTCCATGTTTTGTTTCCAAAGTACAACTCTGCATGCTCCATGGCTCTGCCGAGAGGACTAGGAGGATGCCTTACATAGAAAAGCTGGCTTTTGTTTGTCAAGTCATGTGCATTTGAAAAGATAATGCTAGTTGAGTAGCTCTACGACAGTTGAGATGCTGCTTTGCATACATCATGACTTGTGGTCACTCCTACCCTGACCCTTTCTGCAGTCACCATTTTGTGATCAGCTCAGCTGCGGCCAACTGCTGAAACATCTCTCAGATGGACTTGCTTTTCTTTTTTCTAGTGAGAAGGAAGCTACAGTGATTGTTTCCTTTCTTCTATAAAATTATGTCCACTTAAAATCATCCGCATTCTCTTTGCTTAAAACCGAGAAGTCCTGAGGGGACAAATCAACGGGTGCTAAGTAAATAACATGCAATCAAAACTAGTAAATGTAGCTAAGAGCTGGCAGCAGTGGGGAAAACAGGGAATAGAAAATGAAAGCTGGATCTAAAAAGCAGGTATTGGAGAGGGAAGCACTGTAGAAAGAATAAGAAGCAGGAAAAGGCCTTCAAGAGAGTTATTCATATTAACAATTGGGATTTCCTGCAAAAATTCTTCCCTTCTATCCAACACCATTTTCCAATGAGCATGCCTGGATGGTGCAATGAGAAGGAAGCAGAGAGCATGTGGGGGAACCTGTAAATTCTTTCTCTTCTTTCTGAAGAGAAACTCCGGTTTCTCTTCAGATCGTATAAACCTTTTGCCTTTTACTAAAGATTTCCGTGGAGAGGAACAAGCACGAGTGTCTTTGGGCTTGTTCAGCCTGGAGAAGAGAAGGCTGCGGGGGGACCTCATTGCAGCCTTCCAGTACATGAAGGGAGCTTATAAGCAGGAGGGGATTCAAGTTTTTAAAAGGGCAGATAATGGCAGGACTAGGGGGAATGGACTAAAGCTAAAGGAAGGAAGGTTTAGATTGGATATTAGGGGGAAGTTTTTTACAGAAAGAGTGGTGAGGTGCTGGAACAGGCTGCCCAGAGAAGTAGTGGATGCCCCGTCCCTGGAAGTGTTCAAGGCCGGGTTGGATGGGGCCCTGGGCAACCTTGTGTAGATACAGGCCTGGAGGTTGGTTGCCCTGCCTGTGGCAGGGGGGTTGGAGCTCTATGATCCTTGGGGTCCCTTCCAACCCAGACCATTCTGTGATTCTATGATACTTAAATAACTGCATCTTGCCTCCCATTTTCTGAGAACAGAGCCAGGTTTTTACCTGTCTTTTGATGGAAAAATATTCCAGAAACTCTTACCTGAGCCTGCTTCCAGAAAGGGCAAGAGTCCAGCAGGTGTCGGCAGAAGGAAGAAAGGACTCCTTTGTCCTTGTTCCCAACAAGGCTTGAGATGAACCCCGTGTCACTCCTCCAGCTTGCTGTTTGGAAGCAGTGTTAGGTGCTCAAGTCACTTGCTTTAGTAGCTTCCTGGTGTCCTGCTTGGCTCTTGCCACCAGTACAGATGGGCTCAAGTTTCCCATAGTCCCATGTCATAGCTGCCATTTCTGTGCAGATGCCTTGGGCACTCCAGGGTATCCCAAATGGCACCAAACACCTACATTTAGGCAAGTGAAGAGAGATTCAGGGAAATGTCCTCTTTGGCAGAGTGTGGTCACAGATGCACTCACCGAAAGGAGCAAAGCCATCTGGGATGGTGGTTTCATGGGGCTCCTTCCAGGGTATTACTGCTGGTGTGGAGAAAGGAAGGTGGTGAAGGTTTGATGGGAAGGTGTGTTGAGGAGGAGGGAAGGGACAGATGTGGCTGCCAGGTTCCGTGGGGTGATTGTGTTGTTTGAGGATTGAGTTGCTTGAAGATTGAGTTAATACAGGCTTCCAAGGATTGTGTCGATGCTGTGGCAGAGTTAATGCTCACTTAACTCTGCCTGAAAGCTCTCATTCTCCTGCCATGTGACACAGCCAAGCTACCTCCATGCAAGCTGCTGAGCTACATCTTCATAGTCGTGGCATGGAGCACAGCTAACAGTGTCATTGTGAAAGCACTCCAGAATAATTGACAACACAAACTGGTCATTACTGAACCAGCCTGTTGCCATGCCAAGGTCCTGCAGCAGTGGCTTGGGAAGGAGGGGCCATTAAAGAAGAGTTTTCCATTAAAGAGATGAGGAAATACAGAGGAAAAAGGAGGTCAGGGCATTAATAGTAATGAAATTAGTTCGTGGCAACAACAGACCTTTATGTCCAAGTGTTGAATATTGAAAAGGACAGAGGTGGAGAGCTGTGCTTTACTTGCAGTTGTTTTTTGAAACCATTTTGTCCTTAGGTCTTCACTGCTGTATGGATGTGCATTGCCAAGACACGTCTCATAATCATCAGGATCATTTCTTTTTCTGTTTTTTTGGAAAGGAGATGAACAGACCAAACATGCTCTTAAATTCTGAGTTTACAGTGGACGAGTCTGGTCCTGTAGCCCTCTCAATGTCCTTGGCTCCAGCCTTCAACACTATCTGCTACCCTGTGGTGATCTGCCTGCAGCAGAGCTCTGCCAGTGCATCCCATTGTAGCTCCACATACTCTATCCCATGAGCCTCCAAGGAGGCAGTCCTCACCTTACTGAAAGGTGGGGCAGCTGAAAGATGGGAACTGGGAGTATTCCCTACTGGGACCATATCTTCCAGACACATAAATGGGAAATCCATCAGATATCTAATCAAGATTTTTCTTTTCTCTCTCTAAATGGTAAAGCAGGAGTTATTTGATGATGATAGACTTTCTTTTGCTGTGCATTTCAATGAATAATATTTCACTACTCTTCCTATTCCACATTTATATTCTTCCTAAGGAAGGAAGGGGGGGGGTGAAGTTACATTTGCTCATGAAAATCAGGTTTTAAAGTATTTTTTCCATATGTAAGCAATGAGAATGAAACTTTTCTGAGAAGATGTTGACTTTTAAAAAATAAAGCTTATTACTAAATCATTATTAGAAAGCTTACATTTTCTGCCCTTCCATTTCTGACCTCTTTTTCTGCAGAAAGGGGGGTCTTTTCTGCCACCCTTCTTCCCCCTACTTCCCCTCGGCGCCTTCCCCAGTTAAGCTGCAAGAGCTAGCAATACTTCCTCATTTTCAAAAAGATTTGCAGGCCATCTGCCCTTTCCTTTGGCACAGCCTCAAGGGGACAGCAGTGGAGGTGGGCTGCAGGACTGTGCGTCTCCTGAAGGGCCATGCCTCCAGCCTCCTTGGTTTTCCATGGGCCTGGGCACAGGAGAGGTCTGAAATGAGCAGCCAAAACAATCCTCCTTTCCTTAAGCCAGAGTCCTTCCCCAGGGCACCAGCGCTCTCAGCTGATCAATTCCCCCTAGGATCCCTTCCCAGCATGAATGCTAATAGGAAGGGTACAGGCAACTGATTTATAATATTCTTGAAAATCTGAATAGATTGCTGTAACAATCAGAATTAATTACTCTTTTCAAAATTTTATGTTTCCAAGCTTCCCTTTTCCTCCCCCCCCATCCCCCCCCCCCGCTCCTCTCCCTGCCAGCCATGTCGTCCTCTTTTCCCTCTGGAGTCCTTCCACCTTGGCTCACGGCCAGCTCTCTACAATAAAGTCACATGCTAATCAATAACACTTTTATTGAGAGTGACAGACAGGAGCTAACTGCACCAAAACAGTAACAAGCTAGGCCAGTAGTAAATGCGCTCTCCTCAAATCCCAGCCCTTGTCCTTTACTTGCTGCCTTTTCAGCTTCCCTTCAACATCTGTCTTGGGCTTCTACTCCTCCCTTCAGACCTCAAGACGCAGTGGTTTTCTGACGACCCTGCCTAAAGTGATGGTCATCTCCAGGCCTACTGACAGGAGGCATTTGATCCCCGGGATTTCAAGATCCCTTTTGCCTTGACTGCTTTAGAAAACTGGTGCACAGGGGCATGTAATCATTCTTCTTTTGGCTGAAGGCGAGCCTGTTTCTGGGAGCGAGGCTGAAGCACCATGGGTAAGAGCAGACATCTGCAGAGTCAGTCCCAAATTGGGCATATTCCACAGCAATGTGTTCATTTCCCAGAACCCTTCTCTTGTGTTAACCGCAGACCCATCTGACATTAAGAGATGCAGAGTTCTGCACTGATGCTACTACAAACTAGTCTATTACTGCACATGAAAGGAGCTAAGACTGCTGTGGGTGGGAGTGAGCTCACTGCTTTGGCCAGGATTGTCCTAGTGCTTCCTCACTGAGCTTGAATATGACCCTTGCTTGCTTCTCTTCTGACTTGGTCCTGAAGCTGCTCATGGGCAGGTTGCTGGTTTGGGGAACAACTGACTTTCCTGCATCTGGAGATGCTCAGGCAGAGCAGAGTGCTGAGAAGTAGCATCTGACATGCATTTCAAGCACAGCTGACTGTCTAGCTCCTGAGGGCAGGCCCTTTCTGCTCGAGCATGCTGCTGCACTGGCAGTGCTCCTGTTGTTTGCCATAACTCATCCAAGAGTACCTTAAAGCAGGTCTAAGACAAACATCCTAATGGTTCCCAGGTGGTGAGAAGATAGATGGCACCCTAAAAAACATTGCTGGTCATTGTGATAGCTGCCTTCCTGATCCAGGCAAAGGCTGGCCAGAGCAGATGATCAGCGTAACAGGACATAGGGGCAGGTGTCAAACCTTCTGATGTATCTGCAAGAACAATGTGTTACCCTCTTCTGTACCACCTACCCAGCCCCTTGTTTTTGCCCAGAGATGCAGTCAGCTGCACCTCTGCCTCATCCCTACCCCTGTTTCTGCTGGGCAGGGAGAGATGGTCTCACCTTCTGGTGCTAACTGTCCTTGTCCACCTGGGCACTGCGTTGCCAACCCACACCTCAGGACGTGCTCAGCCCGCACCTCTTGCTTTGCTCGCTCACAGGCAGTGCTTGCTTTTGCCTCATCCAAAGTGCATGTTGGTCCCCACCTTCCATCACACACCACCTGTCACAATCCAGTGCAGGTGTGCCAGTAGGTCTGAAGTGTTAGGCTTGCCTGGTACGATATAAAGCCCAAACCAGAGGGAAGGTTAGCAGAGCCAGCTTTGAGTGTTTAGAAAACTGCATACCCCCTCCGTACCACCTACTTGCAGTGCATTTGACCTATCAACAGTCCTGCAAATCCTGGCTCAGGCGTGTTCTGAATTAAGTGGAATTAGCTGAGGGCTCCCAAAGTAAACCTCTAAGGCTGCAAAAGAATCCTAAGAAAAGTAGTAATAATTCTAATTCTTTTCAGTAATTATTTCTTCTGTCAGGAGTATGAAAATCAAATATGTGTGATGTTAAAAAAAATTATTTTTCATTAGAAAGTAGTAATTTCTTTTATGGACTTCTCAAATGTTCTCTATCATTTTCAGAAGAATTGCTCCATTTCTGGCAGGACACTGTCCTATAAAAATTGAAAAAATCCGTTACAAAATTAAAAAAACCCTTAAAACTCAGGACTGGTACAGGGATTTTTCAGTTTTAAAATTCAGCTGCATACTTGGAGGGGTTGTAATGTACGCAGATAAGGGTCTTTGGCCTTCCAGAGGATGAGCTGAGATCAGTTTTCTGGATCCTTTACTGAGTTGGTAAATCATTTATTGTGATGTTCTGTTGTACAAAACACAGCAATAGAGCTTCATAAAATATAAATAGTACAAAATACTTTGGTTCTATTAACAACCTGTAACTGATGCACTTGAACTCTTTCTCATTTTCCTTTTTAATTGCTCTGTCTTGTAAAGTGAAGCTTGGTTTATGATTGCAAATAAAAATGAATTTGGTGGATCTCATCTTAATTTTATCATCTCAAAACCATAGTTTCACCTTCTGGCTTATATTTTATAGTCTCAGCACAAGGAAGACTTGAGGGCAGGAGGGAGAGGAATTTGCAGAGCGAAGTGCTGGGAGAGCTGGGGGTGGCGGGGAAGGGGGGCTGTGGTGGTGGTGGAGAAGGGAGCACTGGCTGAAGGGTAGTAGGAAAGCCAATCCCTGGCACAGTGGGGTCTGGGCTGAGGTACACTGTCAGTCACAGAATCAGTCTCACTCAGAGCTCTTCTTGGCTCATGCTAGGGATATTGATCCATGACTTCCATGAATCTCTAAATCCTCTTTCAAATTAAAATAAGTTCATAAATAAGCAGAGGCGGAAATGCAGGAAGCAGTCCATTTTGGATTACTCTGCAGCTCGGGAGCCAAGCAAGCAATCTGTGAGACACTGAAATTAGCCTGCTTGAAACAGCAGGACCTAAAGGGGCTGCTCCCAATGATAGTGGACCTGGCTTTGATAGGTGACTTCCTATAGGAAGGCTTCCTACTCTTAGCCGTTGAATCTTTTCTTTGACTTAGATTCAGAAATCTATTCTGCTGAATGTGATTGCTGGCAGCTCCCCAGATCACTTCTTCCTTTTTAACCTTTTTACCTCCCCATGATGAGGGGCAAGCCTCTACTCTTCCTTTATCTCTTGAGTATGCTTTGTTGGCTTCAGCCTGGGACATCTCAAGACAGGGAATTTATTTTTTTTGTTTGTTTCGTTATGGTTTTGGGCTATGGAGTTATAACAAGATGGTGTGATGGTGGGGAAGATGGTGACCACTTGATCTTTCAAACCAAGCTTACCATTTCTGGAGGTTCCTTTAGCAGGCTTCACTCTGAAGGTCTCCCTCTGAAGTAGTCTTTCGACCTAGAATATGACATCTTCACTGAGCTTCAAATGCAGTCTAAGAGGGATTTTTCAAAGTTTGTCTCTGAGTTTCAACTATTTTTTTCCAAAGCACTGGGCAAAGTCAGGGCAAGTAGATCACCCTAGGACAGAAAAATGGAGCTAAGGGTAAAATGCCTTTCTTATCCACTCCCGTCTTCCTGCAGTTTATTTGCCAGTGAGTGGAGGATTGGAGGCAAATCATCCTAGCTTCTTCTCAGAGCACTTTCACCATGTTCACCTATTGCTTGTTAGTTGCCCTCACTGAGTGCTTTAATTCTTAGAGGCGTAAGAATATGGCCCTATGGATGAAAGAATAAAACGGTGCTTTCCTTCTGCTCTTACTAGAAGAAAACACAAACAGATGCTCAGGGGAGGGGTGTGTTCTCCTGTACTTCCATTCCTGAGGCATCCTTTCCCTGAGGAACTGAGTGGACACAGTCTGCCATAAAAAAACCCAAACCAATACCAGCCTGAGCCCAACCAGCGCTTTTGCCTCACAGCAGTGCATATGGGAACAAATTGATGGGAGGGGATATACCATGGCACTGTGGGAATGGGAGGGAGCAGATAAATTACAGCCCAGCATCACAGAGAAGTGCAATTATTGTTGAGCTGCAGCCTGCTGATCCCACTGCTTTATCTCTCCCTTGGCTTTCTGGACTGGAAGAAGAGTACTACAGTGCTCAGTCACCCGTAAGTGTGCTGATACACCATCCAAACCTTAGCTCTTGCCCCTCAAGGGTTGTGCCCCTCTAGTTTTTCAGATGACTGCTCTTCTAACACACTCTTGTCCTCCTGTCTTTCATGAATAGCACTTTCATGTTCTAGGGGGACCTGTGAGCAATGCCCTATAGCCATCTCCCTCAATAAATGGGTGATGGCCAGTCTTGTGGATCACTGAAAGCACTTCGTCATGCAATGTATTAGTCAGATCTCTTGGATTTCAGCATTCTCCCATCAGCTCTTGCATGTGTGTTAGTGTGAAAATCCTTGCCAACATGTCATCCCTTACTGAGCAAAATATTGACAGGTTTGGAGATGGAGAGAGGATAGGAAAGAACACTGTGTTTTTTCTGGAGAATTACAAGGCCTCTGCTGTCTGCATTCAGTGGCTTGCTTCACCTCGTGTACGCATGCGTGCACAAACACCCCCCGCCACCCCTTACAACCACTTCCTCGCACAGAGCCAGAGCCAAGGAGAGTATATATTTCCTCATCATGGAACAAAATCTTTTTTAGAAAAATAATAAAACTTCATTAGAGTATTAATTCAAGGCTTTTATTTTTTATAGTCCCCTTTTTATCATTTTTATCGCTAGGTTTAAAAGGAGGAGATTCCCTACATTAGGGAGGCAGCGAGCTGTTTTACATGGAGTATCCAAGTGCCATTTACTAGCATCAACTTTGGGATGGAGGCTGGTTGCTTTTGTGCCTGACTCGCTCTTAGAACCACTTAGTGCCTTGGTGCTGTCTGAGGCCACTGATGCGGTGTGCGTTCGCCCCGTGTGCACCTGGTTTGTGGCAAGGAGCTGGAACCAGAGTATTTGTGAGCTCCCACCTGGGTAATGCCTGTTAATTGGTCCTCCTGCACTTCCGATGGCAGAGCCTGAACCTTGGGGCTGTTGTGAGCCAGCATCTCCCCACTCTTCCCTGCGCAGTGACTCTTGTAAGGCAAAAGTTACACATGTCAACATCTACCTAATAACAACATGTGAATTGTGCAGAGCCCTGAGCTCTCTGTGAGGGAGACATGACCTTCATTATAATGATACAGTTGACATTTTCCCTGTGACACTTATTGTAACATCATTGCTTCCTGTTGGCATCTGTGGGCTTATCAGGCAGCTTGTTCAAGCAATCTGGAGTTCTGATGAAACCAGGCAGGAGGGAGGAGGCTGGGATTTGAGGGGGGAAGGAGGGGGGGAAGAGGATTCTTGGAGTATCAGAGCACACAAAACATTTATCAATGCAAGCTAATCTAACCTAACCCTCTCCTCTGTGTTCCCATCTCCCTGCCTATGGATTCACCAGTGCCCTGCACTGCAGAACCCAGCCTCCCTACAGCCTGCCATTGGCATTGTGCTACTACTGGTGGCTGTGGCACACTCATCAGTAGAAGCCCTGGTTTCCTGTGCAGCCTAACCAACCAAAGAAGGCAGTCCACTGGTGCCCGCTTTACTTTGCAAGTGCCTTGGAAGCAAAGCTGACTCAGATGCCCTGCATCTGTCCTGAGGGCAGTGCTAGGGCATGCTGAGTGGTGCTTGTGTTGGCTTAATCCAAAATCCCAAATTAAGTGTGCTGATTTGAATTCCACGAGTCTTTTCTCGGTTTTTTTTAACTTTTATTTTCCTATCTGCTTTTTTCCTGCCTTTTAGCAGAAGTCTTAGATTTATCCTCACAGTGAGGAAGTCAATAAAAGATCCCCATAGCAGGGTTTTGGGGCTGGTATCTATGCTGAAATCAACTGCCTGTGGGCCACCCAATGCCTGCACAAAATAAAGCTTTGCATCTTAAGAGTTCCTGGTCGCCCTTCATGGGGGGTTGGTAAAAAAAAGCTCACTGTGCAGAAGAAACCTTTGTATCCTATTATGAATTCCCTGAGCATTTTGGTTTCTTGTTGAAACTCCTGAACTTAAGCCTTGGGTCCAAACCCTGCATCTACATGTAGTGGGGCTACTGTGAAGTCCTGCACTCTTGCTCCTAATCTACAGTCTGTAAACATCAAATGCACTGCTAACTCATTATGACTTAACTGATGCTACAATTTTTGTGTCAGGGCTGATGAGAGGCCTGAAATTAAAATTCACCACAGTTTCGGTGGGCAAGTAGGCACATGTAACTCCTGCCCCTTCTCTGTTCTCCAATCCACTCCTCTGCATTACTGTCAGGTATGGCTGTTGCCAGGGCAAAGCAAGCCCTGCACACTGTGTTTTACTTGTGACAGCAGCCTTGGCTTGTTAGCTGGGAGAAGAGCAGAGCAAAGTGGCTCCTTCATTTTTTGTGGGAGTATAGGATTTGACATACAAGATCAGACTCTGCCTTCCTTAATGGCCAAATATGTGATATTTCAGAGGAAAGCAATAACCTGCCAATAGAAAATATATTTATTGGCACAGCCTGCTGCCAAGGGTTTTGGATGGAGCTGCCTGATGGGCAGGAGGTGGGGTGAGATCCGCTGCAAGAAGGCAGGTTATAGGCTCAGCGTGACTCAGGGTAACGTTGCAGGCCAGGCACTGCCTTCCCAAGCCCCAGGGAAAGCACTCTGCTTCCTGAGGTGCAAGATCCGTTTGCCTCTGTAATTATTGTGGCTCCCACAGCTAGGCATGTCATTAGTGGGCATCATAAATTTCAGGTGTAAAACAGGGTTTTGGAGGAGGAAAAAAACCAACCAACCCACAAATCCTTAGCCCCTGTTCACCTGTCTTGATCCCCTCCTGTGGGAGGGAATCTCCTGAGTTGCTAATATGTAGCTTTACAGGCTATGATATTTGCGTGCGGTGGAGGTGATGGGATCTAGCTTTCATTTCATCTGGAGGACAAATAGCTCAGGATTATGAGAGATAAGTAGAGGTAAAACTCCCTGTTATTTTAGCATTAGATGGTACTTTGGGCCTTTTAGCTTCAGTAACACTGTATTCTGCCTCCATGGGAGCGGACACTTTGTTCCCTCACATACAAAGAGCATCCAGAGGTTTTCCCCGTGAATGCCTTTAACGAGGAGAGGAGAGCAGCATGAGAGAATTCAAGTATAGCACAATAAAGCATTATCCATTTCAAATACAGCGCTGCCGCAGCCTCAACATTAGGACAGGGATTTGGGAAATTTTGCACTGTTGACTCTCACAATTTTAGCAGGAGTCCTTAGTCCTTCTTAGTCCTTCCATATTTAATTTCAAGCTCAGCCACCTTATAGGTAAGTGAACAAGAAGATGAATTTGCCTTTCTTTTTTTCTTTTTATTTTCCTTTTCAGAGGGGAGGTGAGGAAGGCTAGAAGGTTTTTTACAATAATGTTGTGATGAAAAGCCTGAAAACACGATCTAAATGTAACCTGCTGATTGAAAAAACACCAAAAACCAACAAACAACAACCAAACACAAAACCCCAAACAAAAAAAAAACCAAACAACAACCCAACTCCAGCCTCTACCCCCAGTCCAGAAAACTCATTTTCATGGTTTTGGTAGGCTAACCTCAGGATTTCTGATTGCTTGAACTGCCAGCACAGGGAAACAAAGACAAACTATTTAGAAATAAAGGTGCCTTGATTTTGGATCTGTTTTACACAGTAGAAGTAAGATGTCACTCGCTTTTCACTGCTTGCTCAAAACTTCATGGTAAGTGTGTTTCTCTCTGCCAGTGAAGGCTGGATGTATCTCTCCTCGCAGGGTGCCAGTCCCTGCACAACTACCAGCACGTTGTACAACAGCCGCTTGCCTGCTCATCCGTGCTCAGTCTTAAAGTTGTGACTGCTGTGTCACAGGTTTGCTGCTTCTTAGGTTTCATGGAGAGGAGGAGGATGGGCCAGGGTGAGAGAGAGGTTTTTCTCCTCTTCATTAGAGGGCGAGATTAAGCATTATTATTAATTATTCCTGTATTATGGCCACTGGTGACCTGTAGTATTTCCGAAGTCAGATTGCCAGCGGTGCTTAATCAATGCCACTGCTGGTTCCATGTTATCAGTCTGCAGCCGTGCAGATATTTGCTATATTATACAGTCAGAGCACCCCTTAATAATCACCTTGCAAAAGTGGGGCATTAGTGTTTTCTAAGTGACAAGCCTGTCTGGAAATGCAATCGAGTCTTTAGCTGTAATGCCACAGGAGTGATAGCAGAGTCATACTTTGGGCAGAAAGTAGCTACAAATTAACTATACAATTGTAAATGGGTAAAGCAATTAAGTGCAACCCATCCTCCAGGTTGCATGAGCCTTAGTGCTTGTCACTGACGGAGACACATCTACCTGTGGAGCTCTCCAGGCTGAACGCCTGTTAAAAACCTGTTCCCCAGAATCCATGGACAATTTTTCCTAGGTAAAGTGGTATCCACCTAGCTCTTTCATGTCTCTTAAAGCAACATTTGAGAGCAGTCCAGGACCTTCCCTCTTGTTACGGAAGAAAAAGTGGCACAGAGAAGCATTCAGATGAAGCAGTGGAGAAATGTCCAAGCTAGCATTAAACAAAGGTGGCTTTCCAATCAGGGCCTGGGGCACAGTAGCCTGAGCCTAGCACTGTACTGTTGCTTTGGGAGGTGAGCTCACAACTCCTCATGCAGCAAGGACTTCAGCCTGCTTGGACCCAGCTGCGGGACCTCCGATGCTGCTGCAGCTGTATTGTTCCATGTCAGTGTGAGGAGTTCAGAGGAGAAAGATGGAAAAGATGTCGCACATCCCCTTGAACCCTGGGCCAGGGCTTTGAATGCAAAAGCCATCTGTTCTTCCTCCTCTCTCACTAAGAAGTAAGACCATTAGGGAAAGATGCCTCCTCTCAATGTAAGATCCTCTTGGCTGGCTGGTGCTCTTTTCCAAATTTTGGCGCCCGCCCCCCGCCCAGCTTGGCCAGGGGATCATTACCTCTGTGGATCAGCTGGCTCGGCGTCTGCTTGCAGGACTTGGATGTGGTGCTCTGAGCCTCAGCCATGGCAACACACAGGCCATGCACACACAGAAGCCTGGTCTGCCAGGCTGAAGGACTGTGGCCAGTTGGTTGCATCTACTGTAGCGTCTGGCCACCAGCTGGGAGACATGACACCCAGAATGTTGCTCCGTATGCTAAACGAATTGTGAATGATTACAAAACCTGTTTCTGTAAAGGCTTCTCCTGGCTTCTTGGAATAGCTGCGTGCTGTGTCCCTCTCAGAGCTGAGAAAGCTTTGGGAAGATGGTAGGATCAGGCCAGTGATATGCAAAGGACAACTTAGTATCAAATTAAGTATGACCTCTCCATATTAATCTCTCTTCTTTCTTAACGAAACGTAAGAGAGGCTTTATGCTTCTTAGAGTCTACAGTTACTCTGAGGATGGAGCAGCAGAAGCCACTTCTGCTTCTTCATCTCCAGTGAGCAAGCTTGTTCCTGTGGTGGGAAGTTGAGGCCAGGCCTTGGTGTAATCGGGGATATCAGCTGACAAATATTTAGCATTCCGTGTGCTCTGCCATATGTGTGTGTAGGTACGCACAAAAGTAAACCCGCAGAAAATGCAGGAGAGGAGATAAAGATGTTTCAGAGGACTTGCAGACAGTCATCTGCACATGTCTTTGATTTCATCCAGTAATTTCTTGAAGAAGAGCAATAATCAACAGACTGTGTCTTTGGGGAGACCTGTACTACTCTGAACCCCATCTGAAACTGTCAGAGCTAGGATTATGGTTATGTGTGCAAATTTCAGGCGCTCACGGTGACAGTGGATAAAGTCTCTGTTCTGATGCTGAGCCGAGCGAAGGTTGCGGGAGGGTTTGAGCATGTTGGGAGCTGTAGGTGCAGTCCCCAGCTCTCTTCTTGATTCACTAGGCAACCTGGCATGTGTCAGCCTCCCTGCTCAGCATCTCTGCGGAAGTAAGTATAATAGTATCGATCGATTAAAGATCTTTAAGCTTCACAAGTAAAAATGTCAGAAAGGTGCTAAATATTATGGATCTTTATTTTAAGTTTAGGGTCAGGCTGATTTCTAATGAGGATTCTCGCCCTTTATAAGCTTAAGCCATGTAAAATGTACTCAGTGGCAGCAAAAATGGTTGTTAAAATGCGATCATCTTATGGCCCAGATCTGACACTTCTGCATCCCAGTCCACTGTGATGCCAGATCCGGTCCAGGTTTCACGTGCCCATATAGACTTTTGTTGGAATAAAATACATAATGGATCAAGCTGCCATATTAAATTTAGTTGTTCGCTGTCACATCACCCGGTACACAGCCTGCTCCCTAAATCCCATACTAATCCAGTTGTCTGTATCTTCTTTGCTATAAAAGCACATTAGCCTCAAAAGAAGCAGCAGAGCCAGTATTCGTAGAAAAAAAACCAACCAACACCTGGTAACGAGAGGGTTAATATCAAGCTCCAGTCCTAACCTGATAGAGCTTTTATCTGTCCTCACCCCCAACGCGTATACTCTTGATGCTTCACTGGGAAGATGATGATTTGTGATTTGTCTTTATCCTCTCTCACACTCATCTTCTTTCATTTGTTTATGGTAACCCCGATGTGTAGTGTAGTTTTAGCAGTGTCGATAATGCACCTTTTACCTGGAGTGAGTTTAATAGGATTTGACAGCGACAGGGGATGAGAAAATTCTGTGATTCTATTATTCATCCCATTTCTGCAGCAGTCTGTGTAGATTGTATACTATTAGGAGAAAACATATGTCTTGGAGGTTTCCTTTCTCTCTCTCTCCATTGGCATCCATCCTTACAGCTTGCTCTTATCATCAGGCTGTGGGTATCTGTTGTCATTAAAACCCTTTGTAGGAGAAGAGCAGAGAGAGAGGGGTGGGAAGAAGACCGAGGAACCATTCAAATACCAAGCACAGCAAATCTATATCTTGAAGCACAGACCACTGCCCCAAATGTTTATGAGCAACACTGCAAGAAAAACCAGAGTCCCCCTCATTTGTCATTCATGTGACTTGTGAGTTTCCTCTGTCAGACACTTGGACCTACGTCTTGAAAGGACAGCAAAGACCTGTTAATGTTTTTACAGCATCTCTCTATGTCCAGGCATGGTTTTCTATAGTGTCCTCATGTTATCCTTTGCCAGGCTGCTGTTGTGAGTCCTGCATCTTTGGTCTGTTTGAACTATATTCATTTTAGTCTTTTCCTGACCTCGGGTTACTCCCTGACCATTGCTCTTCTTCCTGATCTCTGAGGCTTCTCCTCACACAGTGCTGGGCATCACTGAAAGAGTTGGGGAGGCAAAGTCTCAGCATGGTGCTGGCCTCTTGGCTCTGATTCCATCATCATTGCAGTGCAGAAATATATAGCTGATCCCTCTAGTTAGGAAAGGTAAAATATCCTTTCTGAAGTCCTTCCCGAAAAGGTTAAGAAATTAATTTTGGATGAACATCCTTGCCCTCTGAGCAAGTCTTTGTATTAATGATCTCATGACGGATTGCTCCTTAAACTGGCCCTAGCGCAGGTCAGGACAGAGTGAGAATATTCTCTATTTAATGAGGCAGAGACCAGAGCCTCTAATATTTCATCATTCGTGCTCAAGGGAGGAAGGGAGTTATGAGCTTGGAGAGCTGATGGCAGAAGGGGCCCTTGTGAGCAGCTGCGATGGCAGCTCGCTCACTGCGTGGCTCTCAGCCCCCAAGATCCTACTGTGGTAGGTTTCCAGCTTCCTCCTGGAAAAACTAACCTTTGTCATTAAATTGATCTAAACGGTTGAATTCACTGTTGGCAAAAGATCCAAGGCTAATAACCCTCGGGACAGAAGAGACGTCTTTAGCCTGCAGACAGGTGTAGTATGAAGAGCACGAATGGCAGCGGTACCTGGACAACCATAATGTATGGGGCTGTGTGGAGCATTTTGCTTTGTTCCTCCCAGCAGCTTTTGCCTAGGAAGGGTGGGCAACCTGATACTCAGACGCTAGTAAATTAGAAAGCCAACTTGCAGATCCAGTGGTTTACAAGTGTCTTTAATTTATTAATGAGTGGAGGCCATCTCAGTGTGTGTAAATATAGATTTTAAATCAGTTGACATGATGTACATAAACAATCAAACTTGTAGTGTAGTGCTGAGATGCTAATGTTAAATCCACCTCTGACTTGAGTGCTACTTTTCAGTGGCACAGTGTTCCCTGGGAAGCGGTGATATACAACACTGTGCAAATCACTGGTGCCCTTAAAATGCAGCTCTGAAATATTTACACATCCAAAGTGTGTGTGTAAATTGGGAGTATCGCAACGTTCCCACAGGGTGACAGAGATTTGTAAATTTTGTTTTCTGCGCAGTCCTGCATTTCCCTGCCAGTGGCTGGGAGCCGGGACCCAAGAGCATAAATTCCCCAAATAATTCTTGCAGTGCTTAGGGCGAGCTCAGCTCCCACTCTTGGTACTAGAAGCAAATCTTTCCAAGGCGCCACAGTAAGGATTTGCCCTTCTGAAAGGGACCTGCAGTCTCTTTAAAAGTAATGGCTCCTGGAGGCATGCTAACAGCAGCACAGGGCGCTCACTGCTCCGTGGTGTTGGTGAGGGCATCATGTTTGGTGGTAAGGCCAATGAAGGCAATACGCCCCAAAAGAGGCAGGCTCCTCGTCCTTCCTAACTCAGCTAAGCTCTGAGAGAGCGTTGGGTGATTTTTCACACCACTCTGCCCAGGCGGAGCGAGAGCTGCCTCATGCACGAGGTACATCTGAGGCGTTACAGCTGCCATGGCTGGGGAATTTTTCCAGAGCTCTTCCAGGTAACCCAGCGGCGGGTGATGGGCCTTCGCGCCTTCCGGTTGCTCCGCAGGCCTGCCGAGGTGCTGCTGCGCGCTGGCGGGGTGGCTCATCGGCAAGGTGCTCCCCTTCAGCCCCACGGATGCCGCCATCCCGCGAGGCCCTTACCCGCAACTCGCGCTCCCGCCGCTAGATGCCGCTCCGCACTGAGCCGTGCGGCCGAGCGGGGCCGGGCCGGGCTGGGCCAGGCTAAGCGGGACCTCAAGCCGGGCCTCAACCTCCGCGCAGCGGTGGGGCTTGGCTTGGCTTTTGCCCAGTCTGGCGGCTCTCTTCTGTTCCCGTTTCCATACATCATGATGACTTGATGCGCCTTTGTGTCCAGCCGGGGTGCTGTGATGTAGGAAGTCGCCTCATGGCGTAGGGAGGGAAGAAACCCCACCAGCAGGTTGGAAAGAAACTATTTAAGGGCTGTCAGACATGTCCTGTGAGGAATGGCTGAGGACTCTGGGCTTGTCTGGCTTGGAGAGAAGGAGGCTGAGAGGCTGAGGGGCGACCTCGGGGCTCTCTGCAGCTTCCTGAGGAGGAGCAGTGGGGAGGGAGGTGCTGAGCTCTTCTCCCTGGGACCCAGTGACAGGACAACTGGGAATGGATCCAGGCTGTGCCAGGGGAGGGTCAGGCTGAGCACAAGGAAGCATTTCTTTACCGAGAGGGTGGTCAGCCCCTGGAACAGGCTTCCTGGAGAGGTGATCGATGCCCCAAGACCACCTGTGTTTAAGAGGCTGTTGGACAGTGCCATGGTTTAACTTGGTTGGCCCTGAATTGCTCGGGCAGTTGGACTAGATGGTCATTGTAAATCCCTTCCAACTGCAATAGTTTATTCTGTTCCAAGGTTAATAATCAACGTTTTGGGCAAATGACGAGATAAGATCTCTATACCACTTGTGGTTGTTATTGTATGATATATTTTCTAGGAGAACCTTTGCCTTATTGCCTGATTTTAACCAGCTTCCAATCTGGATAATTACATTCTGCCTAATCTCATACTCTCTCAGCACTTGCAATTCTTCTTCATTTGCTGCCTTAAACTATTGTTGCTTTTAAACAGCTGCTATGTTCCATCACAGAGAAAGCTGCACTTCAGGGAAGGGCAAGTACTTGTCAAATAATATTAATTCAATAATTTATATTGTGTTTTCCCCCATATTTTGTAATAAATTATTCACCTTGTATCATTTCACATTATTCATCTGGTTAACTGAGGTAGCCTAACAATTTTTAAATGTATTTGTAAAAAAAATTGTTTAATTACTTTTGTCGGGGAGGAGGGGGGGTATCTTCCCCCCTCCTTTTTTTTTCCTTCAAAATAAAAGGGTTGACAAATAATCACAGTCCTTAGCTGCCCCGCCTATGTGGTCAGTGAAGTGGTTCAGATAGATTGCTGGTGAACAGTTTTGTAAAACAAAACAAAGCAGGAAAGAAAAAAGCAACAAGAGCACAGCCAGCTGAAGCCCATTTTTGAGATTTTGTACACTGTGAAATGAAAGATGTAAGGGCCAGATCTGTTTGTTAGATGATGGCTGAAACTCTGAGGGCATCAACTTGCACCTGAATTTGACCACAGGCATCGGAGAAAACCCAGCTGAAAACATGTGGCAGGGATCTATTTGCTGTATGCCACATTCCTGAGATAATTGATGTGCCTCCAAAATATTCAAGCTTAAATTATGTATCTTTGCATTCACTACAGGATTACCAAAATGGTTGTCTCCAGAATGCTTTAATCTTGGCTGACTTTGCATAAAATAAAGCTCGCGTATAGGATGGTAGTATGTGCGCAGGTGGGAGGCATGGTATGGATTACATGCAAGTTTTAAATGGTAAGGTGGTCTCTGTACAACCACCTAAAATACTTGAGCTGGATCAGCTGGGGATATCGACAAAGACAAGTTTTCCCCCCACCCCTCCAGGCTACAGGACTGCAGACTGAAAGGTTATCGACATGTAAATTGAGATGATCTCAGCTGAAGGCACTTGAGAGATGTGTTAAAATCATATTGAGTCCTACCACTCTATTTGAAGAACTGCTTTTCTGAACCTACCCAAATATTTGTGAATGAGCTGTGCTCTTTTTTTTTCCCCCTCTTTTTAATTGCTAATGGTGGCCTTTGATAGCTGCAAGACAGACACATGCCCTTCCCAGTTCAACACAGGGTGAGTACTGGGAAAAAGCAAGGACTGGGGAAGAGTCTTTAATCCTGATCAGGCAGACATTGAGCTGCACAAAAGTGCACATCTTACACCGAGCTGGCAGTCATCTTCTCAGCAATTTTTTTGGAGGTGAAATGAAGGGTGGCCAGTAATTGTGGGGTGACGCTGGGCTTGGTGAAAGTCTTTGGTTTGACAATTTGGCCATAGGTTCCTCAGGACCACCTCACTTGGTCTGTTCCCTAGCGCTGTAACTGGAGTACTTTTCTGCACCGGGATGCTACACATACCAGTAAGTTACCTCTGGCTTCCTATTTAGATACTGCAGGCACTGGGACTGCAGAGGTACTTTGAATATATCCTCAAAGTCTTTATGAAGCATTGATTGGCCAAGAAATGAGAAGCAGCGGGAAGCCACAGCTTTCTGACTTAGGAACATGTAAGTCTTCCACACAGTTCATCTTGTGCTTTGCTGACATGATTTCACTTGCTAATGTTTTTTGCAGAGCATCCTATGTAACAACATAATTAGTGTAAATTACATTTTATTTTTAAATCATCCCCTTTCCTTCCTGATTTTTTTTTTCATATCTAAATGTCAACTTTTATGGTAAACAGTGGTGTGCTGCAGAGGCTGAGCAGCAATGCGCTTGTGCAGGTGGAAATCTGCTGAGGGGAGGTTCTGAGACCAAGTTGAATAGGATCTCAGTGGGTTGAGGTCAGTGTTTCATTAAGGCACGGTGAGTTGTGCTTGGTTTTTGTTTTCTTATTGCAGCCCAAGTCATCCTGCCATACCAGGTATTAAAGGCTTCAAACTCTGAGTGGTACTGGAGAATTGCTAACACATACCCAGATTTTACAGATCAAAGGTAAATGATAATGTTAGAGCACCAAACCTGTTCAAACATGGTACAGTAAAAATCCCCCGTCCTTAATACGGTAGGAATTACTTTCCACACAGTACTTACCTTTCTCTGAAAGATGAAATTCAAAGCAGTCAGAGCTCTGGGAAAGGGATGCTATTAACTTTCTTCACCCATTATTTTTCATTTCTGGTCATTCCACTCTGCCTTACTAACTCTAGACGGCATTAAGAATTCTAATACACTTTTCATTTTGCTTTTTCTTGTCATTATGGTAAGCTTTTTGGGAGCAGGCATGGCTTTCTTAGCGAACATATACGCAAATCTGGCTCCAGGATTTAGTTCTTGAGGCCTAGTTGTCAAAAAGAATAAAATTAAAAAAAAAAACAACCCCCAAAAAAACGGAAATAGTTGTTTGCCTGACAGGAAATGGCAGAGGCCAGAAATCCCTGGAAAGTGCACAAATCCCAGTCCAATTTTGCAAAGCTAGGAAGATTTGGTGAAGTTGAGAAATTTAACTGCTTACCTAAATGGTATGTAGCCACAATAATAAACTTAATGGGTACTATTAGTTGCAACAGAATCTCATCTCATACTCTGGAACATCCATGAGCTGAGCCATCCGATCACGTTGCAGACTATTGCTGTTCACGTTAAACATGGGAAAATTGAGGCGTGCATAATAAGAGGAGATTTGCCAACCGTCACAGACTTGTGCAGCTTAGTCTCACGTTTTCTGCCTCTTGTTCATCTGAGCTGTTTAAAGTTTGCTTCTTACTTTCCTCCACGATATTGATCAGGACAGAATGAAAGCATGTTCCCAAAGCTAAGGGAAGTTGAGAAGACAATGAAACACTTGGAAAGATGTAGGCTCCAGAAATTGGATTCTGGGCATGTACTGCCAGGATGGAGGATTTTTATTTAATTTTATAGAAAAATGTTCAGGTTATTTTACACTGAGATGCAAAATCTCATTTGCAGCCAAGCCCCGAAGGGACTAAAAGGAACTTGGAGAGCTCATAAAGACAAGTGTAATAGGATTAATAAGAAAAAGGCCTAAGACATAAGCCTTCATTGTACACATTTCTTGCTAAATTTTAGTATTGATGAAGGGTGAAATGCCAAGACTTAACCACATGCTTGTGTCCTTGAGGCGGTAACAGAATATCGGCGCTCACATGGGCTTTTTCTGCCACCATTTTAAGAGTGACCGTGTGGAGACGCTACCTCTTGGGGCAGAGAGGGAAGGGAAAGGGGGAAGAAAGCCGGGTAAGAATGGAGACAGCTCTCTTAGCATGACAAATATTTGTTTATTATTGAATTTTGCCTGTGTCCTGAATTGCTCTCCACACTCTTCCACCAACTGGCACCCGAAGGGAAGTCAAAGCCTTAGATCAAAAAGCAGCCTTTCCTTGCCCACGAAGAACACAGAGGCCCTGCTGTGAATGGGCTGCTTCAGTGCTCTGCTTGGGCCTCATCTCTTTACTCATCTCTGATTAAGTTACTGGTACCTCTAGCAGCCCTGACGTTCATTTGACGAAAGGGACACCGGAGAGAGGAAAGGTGTGGGGAGCAATTTCCATGGCTCTGTAACAGAGATGGATGCCATTGAGAAGACCTTGAGAGGGCTTGTTCAGGTACCCCCTCCTGCACGAGAGGGGGCAAGGAGCAGCAACAGGCAGCAAAGCCCACTTGCTTGCACCGGAGTTCAAGTGAAACACAAGGTTTTTGCCCTCACATCCCGACCCAGCTCATGTTTCACAGTAACAAGGAAATTAGATAGAGAGCAGATCTATTTAGAGGGATCAGACAAAAAGTTGGGGTATGAACAAAGCAGGTCAGTGCCCAGCTTTCCTAGCATTGGGAGATGACATACCACTCTCCCATCCTCCTCAGCTGTGGCACAAGCTGGTCTGGAGGAAGCTGATCCACTCCCAGCACCTGCACATGGGGTGGAGGATATGCTGGGGGCCTTGTCACAACTGGGGTGGATGTCCAGAGATTGGAGTAAGGGTTTAGAATCCATCACCAGTGATTAGGTCCAGAGAGACACAAACAGGTCAAAGATAAGGAATGGGTCCTAAAGAGAAGCGGGTCATTGTCACCAGGTGCCTTCAATGTATCAGTTATCTTACAGCATCTCCAAGGTACGTGTTGAACCTTTGCATCTTTCCAACTGCCACCTAGAAGACCTCTGTGGCTGCACAGGGCACCCAAGTGTTACACCAATCTGTCCTTTGCTCATGCAGACTTTCAACAGGAAAAATGAAAAGGAGAAGGAGAGATGGGACCATGCCCGTCATGTTTTCTTGTCTCCTTGCTTTACCCATCTGTCTGTCTGCTGCTGCCAGTGCCTGTGTTGAGGGAGAAGGATGATTGCATCATTTCCATACAGCTTGCTGTTACAGCCCCCTGATTTAGGGTGAAATTTGGTTTTGCTGCTGGGTGTTCAAACGCTTGCCAGGTAGGTGTTACCAAGAACATTTATTAAAATAGACAGATGGGCACTGGGGTGGGAAGCAGCCATTGGAATGCTTGAAATCAACCAACTGTGAAATAGAAAAAAAAATAATCAAAAAACTATATTCCTGGAGCCCTTAGTACTAGCCTTCCCATTTAGAGCTGTCCTTTTTACCCCTTTTACATGTACACCCCTACAAACAGGCAGCTACTCATGACAATGCCACAACCAGGGTTAAGTTTGTCTTTTGAGGCAAAAAAGTTCGGCCAAGATTCAGAGGGGGGGAATCCCAGAATGGCCCCCTGAGCCAAAATTAGTGCATGCAGAATCAAAGTGCAGCTTTGCTTGTAAATAAACACCTAGGTTTCTCTGGGAGCTTGGCGGCTCAACCACAGGCAAGGTCTGGCGTGACCCTGCTCCAGTGCAATAGGAAGAACACCACCACTAACTGCTGGTAGGTAGGAGGTGAGGTTCCTAATCGCTTGTCTAGATGCATTTGCAACTTATTCTGATTCCTTAACAGCTCTTTCTGTCTGCTCGTGTTCCTTTGGCATTGTGATCACTCTCCATTAGCTCTCTCAAGTAGTGGCATGAGATGCCAGGATAGATACTGTCAAAATCAAACATCTTCGTTCTGTTCCTTTTCTTTTTTTCCTCACTTACCACTGGAAAAAAAAAAAAAAAAAGTGTATGTTTGCCTTTTCAGAGGTATGTATAGAAGCGGAGTCCAAGGCTATTAAAAAAACCCCCAACTACTAAATAAATACTTATCAGTCAGATATATCAGATTAATAGAGAGATCCCTACTCTTAGGTATAAAAATATCGTTGAATCAATCACTGTCTTGAGATAAACTACCATGGCGTCAGTAGTAGCAGGTTGTATTGCCTGTGTTAAATTCTCAGGGGATGAAGGGCAGTCCCCAGTACAGCTACTTTCTTGTAGCTGTGATCTTGGCTGACTCACTTGCTGGCGTATCTTGCAGGACCAGCCTGCAAGAACTGTGAATATTCTGCGAGCTTTTAAGATTCTAAACTTGACCTTGGTCTTACAGTATTTTTGCTTATCTGTCACTAACCCAAGGGGAGTTAGGACAGTGTCAATGGGTGCTCAGGTATGACAGCAATGACTGGGGTGGAATATTTATCTGCTAGCTGGATGCATAGTAAGAGCCTGTTTGCGAAGGCAACAGAGCAAATTTCAAAGACCTTTTTCTTAGTGCCTGTCCTTCATCATACTGAGGTTGATGGCACCATCCCAGAGAAAACCCTAAAGTAGGACACGAGGTTTGTACTGAGGCAGTGGAGACTGGCTCTCCACTGTTTCCCCAGGGGGTTATCTCGATCTGTGCAAAGCCAGTACCAGATCCTTCTTTCGCTTTCAAGGGAGTGATGTAATGAACAGAGAATTTTTGTTTCTTTGTCGTTTACCTCTGCTTTGGGCACAGGGGAATGACAGTCCTCGTCTCCAGATGGTGTCAACCGGTATAACCAGCTGGGAGTGGGGCCTGTGAATGCAGAATCAGACATCCAAAGTCCTTTTTTCTGTCTTTTTTTTTTTTTTAATTTTTTATTTACTGTAAAGCTCTTTGAGATCTTCTAAGGGAAGGTGCTATAAAATAGAAACCATTAGTCAAGTATGTGTAAGTGTACGTATTTGCCCTGTTTCTCTGAGTACTGCACAGCGTTCCTTTCCATTGGCTGATTTATAACCCCCAGACTTGCAAGGTCATCTCCATTTGGTTCTGCAGCGTTGCATTTCTCAGTGGTGCTACAGCCTCTCCTTTATTGCCAGGAGAAAGATAATGCAAACTGAACAGACCTTGACCAAAGGAGTTGCCCAATAAAACTCTTAAGTTGCCCATACCAGGCCAGTAACTAGAAAGCAGTTTGTGAAACTCAGTGATGGTTTTGGTGCCTTTCTTTGGGAAGAAGGCTTTCTTTAGCCCTGGCCCTGCGTGGGCTCAGATGGGCCAAGGAGGCTCTTCCAGCCGAAGGCACCACGGTATTAGCGGTAACGTGTGGGCCCAGGCTGCGTGCAGCGGCCTGGCGTTGTGTGGCTGGTGTATTTAACCAGAAAGCTGCTTTCTTCCTGGCAGAGGAAGCACTCGCGGCTTCGTTGGAGGCTGACAGGAGTCCTTCCCTTTTCCTCAGGTCCCGTCTGCAGCAACTTGTGGGTTTCCAGCAATGTCTTTGTAAGCGCAGGAGTCTGGAGCAAGACATGTCCTTGCTGTTTAGATATCCTTTATTGGCTAGGTCAGGGCTTGCGAGAAGCACGTTCGGGTTCTGAGCAGCGTTTGGTGGGGGAATGATGCCTTGCTTTTCCATTGCTCCTGCCTCTCGCAGCGACCCCAGAACATGAGGCCAAGGACAAGATTCCTCCAGCTCCTTTGACTGTGAGTCATATTCTTCTGGCCAATGTGTTTCTGCATTTCCATTGTCTCCCAAGGTGACAAGTACTAAAGAAAAGGAACAATAGGGGGAAAAAAAGAAAAAAAAAAAGCCTTTGCTTTTTTTAATCTCACTGTGATACAGAATTAACCAAGCATACAGGAGCATCATAAGAAGCTGTTAAGCAAGTGGACTTGGCCTAAACTGAAAAGAATGTGGGACAAGCAGCCTACTGTCTGGAATATGATGCAACCTGTGTTCCTTTCAGAAATAAGATCAAACCAAAGTTTGGCTGGTGGAAACTTTCAGAGTCCTGAAAGAAGCCTGAGGCTACGCCCACACTCCCCTGACTGAAGTCCATCTCTAGCCCTCCTAGATTTTGATGGAGGCATTTTAAATGAAACCAAATCCACAACAGTTTGTTGTTAAGCTGCTTGAGGAATGCTAGCACTCTTCCTTGAGATGGGCCTGAGACCAGGGAGGCAAAGTGGCCCTCTACCCATTGAGAGCCCTCATGTCTCCATACTGATTTATACTACTTCCATGCTGGCTTTGTCTTTCAGGGCCTCCTCCCTCCCTCTCCTCTTTGTGCACACTCCCTAGACAAGGCAGGCACCCTTACGCTGTGGGGTGGAAAGCAGTCCTGGATTAAGCAAACTTGACAATTGCTTCCCTAGAGGATGATGGTGAAGGGAAACCGCAGCTTCTGCTGGGGGCTTCATTCTGCGGTAACTGGTGCTCTGCCACCAGCCTTGACCTCCAGCCAGCTTTACACCTGCCAAAGATCAGTCCCTTCATCTGTGCCTACACATGTCGGTCACTCCATGCTGTTTCCTCTTTCCTTTGGTCCTCTGGGAGACAGAGGGAACACGTCCGTGTCATCTGGTCTTGCAAATTTCATGTTCACATTCTCATCTGCCTCACCGGTGTCCTCAGTTACCTTTGCTCCAAACTTCTGTGCTGCTTCTCACTTTGCTGCTTCTTCCCTGTTGCCCCTCCTCTGCTGTGCCTTCACACAGTGCCCCCCACCCCCACCATCCTCACCTCTTTCCCCTGCAGTCCCCCCTTGCCAGCGTGCAATGTAGTCACTATTGCCTCCAGTTAGTCAATTAAGAGATTATGTTTCATGGCCATGCTAGGTTGTTGGGGTTTCTTTTCCCTACTTAATATTATTTTTCCAGCTCCATCTTGGCACCTACATTTATTTGAAACAAATTGCAGGATAATTTGTTTTTCTAATTTTCGAGACATGAACTCCTGGTTCCAGGGGGGTCGGTGTATCGGGCACCCGGTGCCAGCGAGCTGGGACTGCACACAGAGATTTGTGCTGTGTGAGGAAATACTTCATTAGACTTGTATTCCACGAAGACACTCTTGCTTCTTAACGCCTATGATTTTAATTAAAACCTGGAAAGTGAAGAATCCTCGGGTTGTATTAATGTTTTCATTTCCATTAGGACAGCGGAGTTTATAAACACGAGCTGGGTTTATAAATTAGACCTTGTACGAATATTAAGTGCACAGTGCAGCAAAGGCAGCCGAGAACTGGAGTGGAGCTGGCCCCATCTGTCTCTTTCCTTGGCTTGCTCTCGCTTTCCAGTGTCCTCCTCTTGGCACAGGCTTTTCTGAGTTGTTCAAGGGTTCCCCCTTGGAGACTGAGCTAATGGCTTCTTCCATTTCTTCCTGTGGATGCTCTCCTCACTCAGCAAAGCAGGAAGAGAGGCAGATGTTTCAATCAGGGGCTTGCAAAACAACCTGCAAAGGTGACTTTGGGTATGGGGATTTTGTGATGAATAGCGCAAAAGGGGAAAGAGATTCTCCTGACCCAGTTCTCACATGTCTGCGCACACAGAGATGCACAGAAACAGTCGGGTCTAAATATACATCCCACTTCCAGTCATCCACACCCAGAGCGTGCTTATGTACCCCTGACGGTGCAGGGGAACGTAACTGAAGCTGCAGTCTCCTCCAGAGATGATGTGACAGCTGCATGCAGCTGTGCACAGGCTGCACTGGGCGAGCATGGGCAGGGACTGCCCAGCAGGCACAGCCTGGCACAAACACTGAAGCGGGGGACCACGGACCCCATTCAGCCCAGATGTACTCGGGCAGCGCAAGCCGCACGCAGGCCATCGGTGTGACACCGACGGGAACAGCAAGCACTCGTGTGCTGCACTCTGCTCAAGGACAGCAGAAAGGTTTGCACAGGCAGTCGTCACCCACAGTTTTATGCAAGGGAAAGTGAAGTGTGGAGAGATGCAGCACCGAGATCCACGCAGCCATCAGCAGCAGAGCTGGGAGGAAAATCTGGTCTCGTGTAGGGATCCCGAGTTTCTCTTCCCAATCAGCACAGGGAAAACTTCCCGCTCCTGGCTATAGTCATGTAACATCCTTGGAAATGACAGTACTTTTTTACTTGGCAGTGTACAGAAGGGCTATGATTGTTTGCATCCCTGGCCTTTTTGCCTGCAGTATCTGAAAACTTCTGGTATCTTATGGTGTCAAGGCTATCTTGTGGTGGCCATAAGTAAGGAGAGCTCAGATCTGCCTACCCTGTGTGCAGTGCAGCGTCATGTGGGGATTCTATCTGAGCTAACTAGCTCAGGCAGTGTGTGATGTAGAGGTACCCTCAGGTGCCTACACCCTGTCAGCATGTTCTTTTTGGAGGATGGGTGCACACCTTCCATGCAAACATTTGGCTTCTCTTGAGTGTGCAGAAGGAAGAACCCTGTGCTAAAAGTACATGGTCCCCCAAAGGATCTGCAGCAATGAGCCTGAAGGTATTTTGTGTGGGGACCTGTGTGCTTGTGTAAGCATCTTTGCTTTGCAGTCTAAACCATGTGAGGGGAGTGGGCCATCCCTTCAGACCTTGCTGACACTGGCTTAACACCATACCTGCTCAACTGTCTGAGCCGGTTTGCAGGGTAGTGCCTGTGATTCACAAACAGCTCTGCTTCCATCAGCAGCTGAGGTGGTGCAGGGGGGTGGAAGAAGATGGGAAGAGAGCCCCTGGGCACGCCTGCCTCTCCCCATCTCCCTCACGGCATGCCTGGATGTTTTGACACGAGGGTGATGTTCAGGAGGAAGGAGGGAGGCGTGCTTCTTGTCAGCCTCTGTCTCCTTGAGCCCAGCAGGGCTGTTACTGAGATATCCTTCCAAGCAGCTTAAATAGAAACGTCTGGTGACAAAATGAAAACAAATGGGGAAGCGGGCAAGACTGGCTGGCGGGGGTTCCCTTCCCTGGTGCTGCCAGCCCCCGAGGGAGAGGAGAGGCTTGCTGGCACTTCCAGCCCAGATAATACATCCGAGTTAGTGGAAGGAGTGGTGGCAGGGGAGAAGGAGGAGGGGGTAGCTTCCTGGGCCATTTTTCAGGCTCTTTTGATACTGCTGAACCCATTAGAAGCCATTCTTCAGGCTGCCTGACAACATGGGCTCTGGCTCTGAGTTGAGACTCAGAGGGCTCTGGGCCACTGCATCCCTGCGGAAAGGGGGGACAGCTGAGATCCATCAGTCAGGGTGGTGCCAGGAGCTCCCCACTGGAAATTCCTGGTAGTGCAGCAGCTCCTCTGCTGCCCCTGATTACGCTCAAGGGGATGCCAGCGGTGGTTCAAAAACACTGACTGCTTTTTTTTCTATTTGGAAACTTTTTTGTCTTCTTTAACTTTCCTTCCCTATGTTCCTGCAGAAGGGTGCAGGGCATTTCATTTACAAAATCAGAGTCTTTGCATCTCGCTTGATCCTGGTCCTGATTACTACCATGTGGCCCAGTTCCCTTCTGCACCCTTTGGGCAAGAAGGGATTGGGAAGGTGATCGCTATCCTCCAACTATGAATTAGCCAGGCAAAAGTCCTGCCCACCTCAGTGCCTGCTTAGGGAGTCGGCATGTCTATGGCATGTCATAACCCCTTGGGCTGAGCGAGCAGAACTGGATGTGGGGGCCTGGGGGTCAGAAAACCCTTTGAGCTCCTCCCAACAGGGCTCTCCAAGGGTTTTCTCACAGGGACTTTGTGTTTTCAGTGAGTGGGTGTACGTGGAGGGGAGGAGGGGATGGGGCTGAATAGAAATGCCGTGGTAACACTGCACGTTAATGGCAACACTTCTCCAAGAAATTTCTCTTGAGAGTTCCTCATTATGCAAACAAGTCTGGCAAATGATAATGCCTCCTGTACTTCCATGGATTAATGTATGTAAATGGAAGAGCTGCTGCTCATTCCCAAAAGCAACATTCAGTTTCCCACACCGGAGCCAGCGCCCAGGCCAAGGGCAGTGCCTCTTGGGGGGTACACACAAACTGGTTTTCACCCCTCTCTCACCTGTTGGCCCTTGTGTTTTTTAAGATCTCTAGGATAAATGTTGCCTTACTTTAAGTGTGCATCTGCACTGAGTACAGGACTGTGGCCATCTCTGCACTGGGGTCAGTATACGTCACCTGGGTCCTGCCCAGCGCAGTATGGTAGTGTCACATGTCCTGGTGATCTGGTAGAGAAACTAGCAGAATAGATCCTGAGTTTTGGGGATTTGATCCAGGCAATATATTGCCCCATAACATTGCAGGAATGCAAGGGGGTAGATGAGTGTGGTGGTTGACTTCTTAGTTACAGACTTAAATCTGATGTGGAAAAGGAGTCACTTGCTGGAGGGAAGTTTGTTACCATTGTGAAATGACTTCAGTGCATTTTAAGTCGTGTTTTTTTCTTTTTTATTTTTTTGAGTAATGTAACAGAGGCAAAAACCCACAGAAAAATCAAGTTGTTTTACGGAGGTTTGTTTTGTTGGGGTTTTTTTAAGCAATCTAGGTCAGGTCAATCTGAGTTAGCTGAGCCTGGGGCTGACATCACCAAGTTTATCTTGTGGTAAAACCAAAGTACGCTATCAGTGCGATGTTTTTCCACTTGAGATAACTTCTGACAGTTGCCATGAGGTTAAAAACACCCTTTTTCTTCCTTTCTTTTTCCTTTGACTCTCCCTATGTCTTTCATTTGCTGGAATGCACATGAATAGCAGAGACCCATCAGGGCTGGTGCTGCCCAGCACCCTCAGCAGCAAAGCCAACTACCAACACCCATGCCTTTACCCACCGCTTAGCAAGCAGAAGCCCGGCTTCTTCCAGGCACTCCCACTGCTGCCTTCCCTCAGCAACACAATAACTGCAAATTAATTGAGTGGTTTCTGACTGCTAAAACTGATGCGTGCAGCAGAGAGTATCTGGGCTAAGGATCGTTCACTTGAAATGCAGGTGAACTGCTTTGCCAAGCACCTGGAGATAGCTAAAACCAAAGTAGGTTTGGACTTCTTTAGTGCAATAAACATTTTCCCCACTTCCTTCTCCCCCCTCTCCCCCTTGCTGTTATCAGGGAAATGGGAGTTCAGAGATTTGAGTCGAGCTTTGACCCACGTAAAAAACATGCTCAATTTTATTAGGCTTGAGCTTTTAAATTTCTAGTTAGTTCCAAAACCCATGCAGCTAATTTTCTTTCCCTTTATTAAGTTGGGGTGGTTGGTATTTTTGCCCTCTTCTCTAGACAGCTCGACTGGGAGAGAAAAAAGCAAAATGCTACATGATGACGGCTCCCTTCTGACAAGGCAGAGTTAAATCATGGGAGATACAATCTGCGTAGCACAGCCTGTAGCAAAGGATGGAGGCGTTTAACTTTCCTCTGGCTTTTCTAAGACAAAAACATCTTAATGCTAAACCAGCCTGAAATTAGGCAGTTTGGGGCATTTCAAGAAAGAGGACCGAAACACTGGATGATAGGAATATTATTTTTTTTTCCCAACCCAGAAGGAAAATGTTATAAAATTACTGTGAATAATTTTGAAATGTGTTTGTGCTGTGAGGGTTAGATCCAAAGTCCGTGTCGTTTTGAATTCAGATGAGAGCTGACTTGTTAGGGAAATACTTTACTGCCATCAAGTTTGGCCATCTAAAGCGTGCCAAATGGTGTACTTGCTAAAGGGGGTGGTTGCTCTCAGCTTTAAAGCAAGCACAACCTGGGACATGAATGGGGAGCCCTTTGCAACCTGCTTGCCCCTGACTTGCCATGCCTCAGGAAGAGGGAATAGAGGGCGGCTCATTTAGAGGCTGCGCTATTTTGACCCATGCTGAGAAGAATAAAAGGATTGCCTTGCATCCGAGAAACCTTGCAGAAATGGATGGTTTACATCCTGATGCAAGTTTCTGTTCTGTTTTGGATACAACCTCTGTTAACCTGGGAGGGGGGCTGGGAATGATGCTAGATTTGGAACACCCTAACCTGCTTTTTTGCTCGTGAGATTGCAGAAGCGATCGGAGATTGCAATTCTTCTCCGGCTCTGAAGAATCCCGTTGATATATGCCCCACATTATGATCATATATAAAGACTGATAAGGCATCTTTGAAGGAAAATCAGAGGGGAACATGTTGCTGTGCGTGCTAGAGTAGCAGAAGTGTGAATGTCACGTTGAAACCTTACGTTTTGATACACAGCCGTAACAAAGGGGGTGAGGGGTCTGTCTGCGTAAAGAACACCAGAAAATCTACTGCCTAATGATTTTTGTAAAGAGAATATAAATCAAAATTGGGAAACACGGAAGGCTTTTAAACCTATGTGGTGGATACTGCTGCTATAAAACCCTACTGTACTCTGTCTTCGGAAGTTGACTGGGAAGTAATAGTGCCTTATCAAGGTTTTGCACGCGATAGCCCTAGGGTTTACCTTTGTAGTGCCTTTAGAAGGGAAGAAAAAAGGTCCCACTAGTACAGAGCAAAGGGTGAAACGGAGACACGAGAAAGGGAAGTAATAAGATTATACCTAATTGCCTTAGCATCCACTTAACTATTTTACATATGTGTCTTAGAACAAATGTTTGTGGAGTGTCTAGACCGGTGTTTACAAACGTGTTCACTAACTCTGGCTAATTGGGGAGCAATTAACGTGAGTTAAAATGCTGGGAAGTCTAGACAAAGCTGGAGCGCCTCTTCCTCTCTCTCCGCCTTCAACCCGCTAGGGAAATGGAGGAAATGGCTTAGGGAGGCAAACTTCTCCCTGCAAGGCAAGGGGAAAAGCAGAAAAGGACAGACCAGGAGCCCTCCCAGCAGCATGCTTCACCAAGCAGGCCGTGCTTCGTGCTTCCCATGTTAGCTGTGCAGAAAGCACACACCGCTCCAGGAGCGCGGCCTGCTCTGTCACTTGCTCTCCTTGGGCTTTTGCACCCACTTTGCCTAAGCCCTTCCTCTACAGCCATGGCCTTCTGCGGGCTCCTCTTGCTTTCCCTATGCCTGCAAGCCTCTGGCAGGGCCTTTCTGCCTGCCACCCCTCTCTGCCCCTTTCTAACTGCAGCCAGTTCTCCTCCTGCAAGCATCACGCTGATGGCAGGAAACTGCCCTCGCAGTTACCCTCGGATGATGCTCTCCGCTGTCCCAAACAACCCAGCCCTCCCATCCGCCACCCTGCTGATGGTGGCTGTGCTCCTGTCCTGCTTCTGCAGGCTTCGGTAGGGGCCCCGCAGGCCGGGGAGCCGGACGGGGGCCTGACACCGCAGCAACCCCTCCCCGAGAAGGCCGGCGGAAGGGCTGGGTGGGGGCGCTGGGGTCAGAGCCCTTGGAGGGCGGAGTGGAGTGGCTGGACACCGGGCGGCCCCTCCCCGGGAAGGAGTTGGGTGGGGGTGCTGGGGGCAGAGCCGGCGGAGGGGGAGGTGTTTCTGTGGGGCCACGGCCCTCCCTCGGCTGTGCTCGGGGCCGTCTGCCTACCGGGGCTTCTACCCGCTGGAGCCGGTCGGTGGGGAAGGCATTGTGACGCCAGCCGGACGGCTAGTCAATGAGGGCAGGCGTTGAGGTGTCAGCATTGTGATCCCAGCAGCCAAGGCAGGTGGGCAGCCGTGGCCGGCAGAAGCCACCCTGGGTACTGGCAGAGCAGCACGGCCAGTCCCGTCGGTGCGCCGAAGGAGGCGGCTGCGCCGGGTGAGCCCTCCCCAACAGAGGTGCTTTCCCTGGCAGCGCCCTGCGCACCTGGAGGTGCTCCTCAGCCTGCCCTCCCAGCGACCTTCAGCAGTGCCGGCCTCCGAGCAGCTGCGACCCTCTCTCCTGGAGTCTGCAGGATGTAAGAGGTACATGCCCGGGTTTCATGCGGTGGGGAAGCACTAGGCCGGAGGGGGATGAGGAATACCAGCTCACAGCCTTCTGCTCAAACCCGTCGTGAACGTTGCCTTTTGAGGTTTCCCAGTGGGAAAATAAAGGGAAATTGCCCACGCTAAGCAACAGCTGCTGCTGTTTTAGCAGTGCTGTGCGTGGCTTTCCCAGTCCTCCTCGGCTCCTGTGGAACCACTTCTTTCTTCAGTGGATGAATACTTAGGCAACTATACCTCAAAAGTAGAGCTCGGGCCAGGATCTGGGCTTTGCCATAGTACTAGCATGCTTGGCAGACCCCCTGTACTGTGATGTTGTATGTGCCCTTGAGAAGCTTTTAAGAGATGAGTGTCTGCTGAAGGCTCGTGGAGGTGTGTGTCAGTTGTGTATGTAATGATGAGGGGCATGCTCACTGCAGGCTCTTGGCTTTCTCTTCCCTGCCACCCCCCAATACTTCCTAACCGTCTACATTGCAAAAGGCATCTGTAGGGCTTATTCTTCAATGGCAGGGTGGATGCAGTTACCCAAACAAAGCTGTGCCTTCCTAAGAGACAGGTACCCAGGGCCTTCCTGTGGGCAGCAGAAGCTCTGTCAAGGGCAGAGCAAGAGGAGACAACTCATGGAAAGGATTTACATAAGGATTTACACAAGGTAGACACAAACCTTGCTTGATCGCTTGCTTTCTCTCTCTCCCCTGTTGCGTGCACGTGTCTGGAAGTTAAACCCATGAGCTAATTGCAAAGCCACACAGACACGTCTTTATATATATAAATAATAATAAACCCCCCATTCATTATGTACCCTGGAGTGTCTAACCTGCATTGCATCCAGTAATTCATTTGCCTGGGAATCAATCCAGTATTAGAATAGCAAAAATGAAAGGTTGGAAGAGATCTCAGGAGTCCATTTTCTTCCTTGCAGACAGGATCAAAAATACCAATTGCAGACTCATGATCTGCTTCAAATAGTCATACATGTGCAGAATGAGGCCTGACCAGCCTGCCAAATTAATGCTCATTTTCTCCAAATGTATGTTTATTTTCCGGAAGCTTCCTAGGAAGATTCAGTTGTGAGACAGTGAGAGATTTACGTTTCTGATATCTTATGACAGCACAGGACTGGAAGCTAATAATCGTGAAGATTTTCTCATTTAGAGAGGGAGACCATCAGTCCCCTACTGGGGCATGCAGTATTCACCTCTAGGTCCTGTATTATCATATTCTGATTAAAGTTTCTGTATGCATAAAAATGCTAAAACATTTTGGAAATGTTTTAATGTTCCAACATACTTTATCATTCCGAAACTTTTAAGAAATGTTTTACATGCATTCATGTTGAGTCTCTCCTTTCTATGCCCTTTGCAGAATATTTGCTGTCCTTACAAGCTTTTGGAATCCCATTAACAAATGGTTTTATCGAGGTCTCTTTGAAGTTAGGGGGGACCCTCTCAGCAGCTTTCACCAAAGATCCTGGGATATTTTTGGTGCAAGATATGAAGTATGAGATGTTGATAATGAGGGGAAATAATTAAGAAGGCAGGAAAAGTACATGTTTCCCCTCCCTCCCCCTGCACTTGGGAGTTGTCCAAGAGAAATCTGCTTATTGCCAGGAGAGCCCAAGGAGTGCCTGTTGCAGGTACAGTCGTTCTGAAGGCAGTGTCAGCTGTCAGACTGACTGTTGCGATCTAGTAGGAAGCATGTCCAGGATTGCACTCTTGTCATGGGTTGCAAGCATCCAGTCTGTTCACCTGTACTGCTTTAGGATGTTCATGGTTTAAAGCACCCGTCAGCTCTAACAGAGGCAGCTTTGAAAACTTAACTGGTTTCCTAGGAAAGAAACATGTTTTTTTCCAGTCAAGCGAAAATTTTGCATTCCCTGATGTAAAATTGGAAATGTAGTTACTAAAACAAGCAGTGCAACTGTACATCGCATCAGTCTGTAGTTTTAGCTGTCACTGGTGGAAATTTTTTGGGGCTTTGGACTCAAATACCTTGCAGAGGTAATCTTCCAGGGCAGAAGTGATACTGTTTCTCTGTGTTCTCTTTCTATATGGATCATCCAAACTGAGTTTTGGCTAGGAAGGGGTCTGAGCCTTCACATCCCACTGCCATTCTGAGACACCCACGCTGTTCTGCAGCACAGCTGGAGAAGTCAGTGCGAACTGTTGCCACTCACAATAGGTCTCCCTCCAACCCTAATGGAGCAGCAGTATTAAACACAAGCCCAGCAAGCTGGCAGCAAAGTCTTGTGACTTTTTTGTTTGTTTGTTTGTTTTCTTTTGTTTTTAAATCGGTTGGAAGCAGCAGCTCTGAGGTACTGACAGGCTGACTCCTGTCCTTACCTCTGCCATCAGAGTGGTTCCAAAGAATGTTTATCAATAAGGTGATAGGTGCTTTATATATATAAATATATATTTATAAAAGTTGGGACCTCCCCTGTTCCATAACTGGCTTTCAGACATAGAAGGGTTTTTTTTTCCTTCTGCTGCCCATATTACTTTTAGAAGCCTGTGGAAATGACTTTCAGTTACTGTCTTCTAAAATGCATCAGCCCTGTGTTTGTCCAGATTCCCTTCACTGGGCACATCCTCATTGAGAGAGAAGTTAATGGCATGGGCACTGTATCAGGCAGTTCTTTCCTTGATGGCTGCCGCACGTCCCTTATGTTTGTTATGGTTTCTGTAAGCCCCCATCGGAAGCACCACTAACGGAACAATATTTGTCACCATCTCACAAGTGGGGTTGTGATGCATTGCTTCTGCACAGCGTGTGTATGATTCATCCAGCAGCCTGAGCAATTCAGATTTCCCCATGTTAGCAGTTTTAGGAGGGCATTTGGGAAGGGCAGAGGGATTGGACGTAGGTCTGTACACAGGAGAAAATGCTGTTCTGCTGCTAAGTGAAAAGTTTATTTTAAAACTACTTGGAACAAGAAATTTGTTGTTTAAGTGTTTACTTCCAAAAACCGCCTCTTAAAGTCTTCTCACTGTATTCCTTGAGTCTAGAAAATGTTTTAATTGTATTTTAGTTTCCAAAAAGCAGAAATATTTGTCTCCACATCCTAGGGCTTGGACAGGCAAAGCCAGGGGCCTGAGTTACTGGGAATCCCCGTTATGTTCCAGAGGGAGCCAGAGGAATGTTGAAGCATCCACGCAGGAATGTCTGACGTGCTGCTACCTCCACAAGGTCTGAGCACATCACGCACGGTGCCTTGTAAGACTTCCAGTGGCTGTCATTGCAGGTCCCGTTTTTCCAACATGCTCGCTCCCAGCATGAGGAGATCTGTTTTGAAAACCTGGATGCTGGGTTTGTTGTCCAAATGGGATCTTAGCTCTTTGGAAAAAATCTGTCTCCAGTTGTGAACGCTGCACTCTGAGAAAAGCAGCCAAATGTCTGCACCTGCTCTGGATACCGAGCTTGGCGTAACCCTGTTTCAGAGTGAGCTTTTTGCCTTGCAGAAGGGTTTCCTTTACAGTGCTCCAGGCATCGTGCAAAGGGGGCTGGTGTGCTGGAAATCCTTTCCTTCCCTTTCTGGACCCACTCCTCTGCCTCAGCATCGCTTTCTGGTTGCTGTGCTGTATGAAGGTGTTTCCTCTGGCAACTCAGGTGTGAGCTAGGTAGTTTGTGCCCTAGTCTGGTGGTGGGATGTGTATCTTCTCCTCTGGTAATGTTTCCTGCCACACCTTGCTGCTTATCCCTACTGCTGCAGCCTTGCAAGCAGCATAGAAATCCTCTTGTGGATAGCTGATATGACATCAGGTGAATGAATGGAGGGGAGACTTGTCACATACCTTCATAAGGGAGGTGTAATCATCCCCCCATACTTTTGCTTACTGATGCTAACAATCTGATCCTAAAGAAAAGCTGGTTCCCTGCCCAAATGCAGCAAGGAAGTGAGATGCCTCCTTGTTTCTGGGGATGGGAGCTGCGAGCTCGTGTCTCTGCATCTTCACACTGGGGTCCCTAGGGAAGATACATACACTATCATTACTGAATCATTCAGTGTGCTGTTGAGCACATGGGACTGTCAAACTTCTGAGTTAAATCTACTCATAACCATTGCAAAGCCATTTTGATGCCTATGACAGTTAAAACCTCTTAGGGTGAAATCATTTATTGCAGCCTAACATTTCGCTACAGTGAGAGTAGGTGCTTCTAGTAATCCTTGGAAAAGATCAAATTGAATTGTAAAAGGCGTTTCTCATTGTGGCGATGGCTAAGTGCTTAACCATGTGAGGGTCCAGGGGAGCACTGAGCCTCTGTTTGGGTAAGGACACCATCTGGAGACTCCAGGAGAGGAAATCGGCAGAGGTTCAGAAAATGACAGGCAGGGAAGTGGCCTCACAAACGAACGAGTAGCTCTTTTCACTGGGAGGCATGCCTATGTGCAGGCAGGCATGCTTGCAGGGATCTAATCTCACAGTTGTTCTGCATGTGGATGCAAAGGCATACAAGATGGGGCATTTTGCGTTCTCCTGGTGAGAATATTATATATGGGGTGTCACACTTTGAGCTAAGTAGTCCTTCACCCCAAGCCATCATTTTATTTTTCTTGGTGTCATTTCTTGCTCAATTAGATATGTCTGGACTGACCCAAGCTGTTCTTCTCTTCCCTTGGTATTTATACCTTTTATATGCCAGTGCAGAGTCATTCATATTCCCACCACAGATCTGCTAGAAAAGGCATGAGTGTCCTTTCAGCGAGTAACATTTTGAGACCTGAATATCTTCATTAGAAAGGTTGTGAAAAATGCTCTGACGTTCAACTCTCCTCCTGTGATTTGCCTTCAGAGTCCAGACAGCCTTGGTGCCGCCCAGCTAACTCAGGAAATACGCAGGGACTGGTGCTGGGAACTGGTCCCAAATCAGTGGAAGCTATTGTAACCACTCGCAGGCAGAAATGAGGATGGGTGGGTACAGTACGAGTGCTTCTGCTTGGAAAGTGTTGGATGACTTGGTTTCCCTGTGGACAAAATCCCATTTTCTGAGCAGGTCTAATCACAGACCTGCCTGATAACCCAGGTCACTGCCACAGAAGCTTGTGTCTGTCCTGCTGCTCCTTATACTGTAGAGGAATATAGAGTTACAAAGGCCACTATTTCGATACAGGATTTGCGTCGCAAAACAGCATTCGATTGAGAAGGGAAGTTGTCGTGTTCTTGGAGAAAAAGCCCCTAGCTCAGCAGTTTCCAAACTTTTCTGCTTGATGCCCTTTAGGGGCAGTGATATTTCCTCCAGGATTTCAGGCTGCTTTGTTGGAGTCAAGACCCCTATTCTGGGATCTGCTGCCTTAGCTTCCTACATTAGTGGGGTCACCCCCAGTGATGCCAAAAAGTAAATCCCTTACCAAGCTGCGTCATAAGCTGGGCTGTTTCATCAGGTAGCAAGAAAAGTTTTAGCCTGTGCCACTGCACAGTTGGAAAGATGTGCTGTGGGGTGGGCACTGTTACTGTGCAAAGTGCTAGCAGCACAATATGGTGTGGCAGCAGATGGACCAGTAGTCTGGTTTAGTTTTTCCCTCATATTTCTGTGAGCAGTGCCGGTGATGAAAGGATTGTATGTGGATTAGCATTTTGGGTGAGAGAGAGAGAGAGAAACTTTCCGTGATGAGATGGCTTGGAAGTAACCTGGCAAGGGGAATCTCGTTCATCCTGCTGCCAAAACACCAGCTATATTCAGGTGTTTCCTGACATGTTTATCTAGCCAACTCTGAACCACCTTCCAACGGTGGCGTCTCTGCAACCCAAAGCAATATTTTCTGGTGCTTAAATGTCCTTACCGCTAGATCTCAGAGGTGACATCTAACCTTAATCTCCCTCTTTGCAATTTAAACTCACATTCCTTGATATATTCACTATGGGCAGGCAGAAAAAACCTCTCCTCTTTTTCTTTTTTTTTTTTTTTTCTGAAACCTTTAAAGTTTTTGAAAACCATTTCAATGTCTTCTCTTTTCATTTGTCTTCTCTAAAGTAAACAGCCTGAGTGCATTCAGGCTCCCTTAGAAATTCTGCTTTCTCAACTTCTGGTTATTATTATTGCCTTCCTCAGGTCTCTCTGCAGTGGAGCCTTGCTTCCTTTTTGAGGTTTGTTCTCCCAAGGTGGACTGACTGGCTGGTTCCCACCAGTACTAACTAAAGCAGACGATTAGTTTCTGTGTTTTGTTAATTGCACCCTTGCATGCTTACGTGATATTTGCTTTTTTTTTACTACCAAGACATGATTCATGTTGAGCTTTTGGTCTACCCTGGCTTTTCCTACTGTAACCCCCCTTTTCTGCAAGGCTGCTAACTGCCTGGTTGCTCAGCCCCATCAATGCAGGCTGTTATTTCTACCGATGCTCAATAACTTGCAGACCCCCATATAGTATTTTATTATTATTTTTATCAGCTCATGTTGTAAATATTATGAGATCATTTTTAATTCCGTACCTGTCTTCCATGTGCACTTCTTCTCAGCTTGCTGTCATCTGCAAATTCAATAAACAGACTTTATCCAGGCCATTAATGAAAATATTGAATATCACCAGACTGTGAACAGATTCCTGCAGAAACCCTGCTGGTGTATCCTTGCATTTTGACAGTGAACCATTGGTAACTACTTTCTGAGTACTGTTTTCCAACAGGTTTTGTAGCCATTTTGTGTAGTGCATTCTTCTAAGACCATATTTTTCTGAGCTTGCCTGTAGGAATGTCAGGAGAAAGGGTGTCAGAAAGCTTACTAAGGTCAAGATGTATGACTGAACTGCTTCTCTGCTGTCCACAAGACCTGTTACCCTTCCACTGAAGAAAATTAGATTGGTTTGACATGATTTTCCTTGACAAGTGCATGTTGCCTGTTACTCATCTCCTTGTTATCTTGCCAGTGCTTGAAAGTAGCCTGGTTATTTGTTCCAGTCAGTTCCTGGGAAACAAAGCTAAGGTCCTTGCTTTATAATCCCCTCATCCTCCTATTTTTCAAGATACATGCCACATTTGGCCATCTTTTTGTTTTTTCCTTCTGTGGAACCAGGTTTAGTGCCTTGATTTTCAAGCTGCTTGCAGGTGAAGGTTGAGGCAAAGGTATCAAATCCAGACATGCTTGATCGGGTAACTTTGCACTCAAATAAGGTGTCGGGAGTCATACACTCACCCCCCACCAGCATTGTGGCCATGCCTTGCTTCTGGAGAAGGAATATTACAAACCTCTTTCTAAAACAGGAGGTCTCAGGAGTTTACCTCCGGTGTAAATAAGATAAATGGTGCGGTTTTGGGTGTATCAGGGCAGTGGATGTACATAGAGAAGCTCTGTACTGGCCAAATCAGAAGTGCTGTAAGCTAGTTAATCTGTGTTTACCCTTCAGCTCTGCGTATCACTGACCCAAGGAAGGACAAGGAAGAGAATGTGAATGGTGTTTCAGTGCCGCTGTTTGGAGATATAAAGTAGAACAGACAAGTACCTCCCGGTGTGTGTGTGAAGAGCCAACTGTGTCTGTAACAGGCGCAAGCCTTTTTGTGTAGTTATTTCTAGGCAAATAGGCTTTGACTGCGCCTTGGGGCTTGTTTTGGAAGATTTAAAAATATCAAGGGAGGTACCTTTCACTTATATACATGGGCAGTCTTAATTTTGCTTAAAAATGGCAAAGACAAGACAATTCAGGTTAGATTAAAGAAGTGAGAAAGCAGAAAACTAATAGAAGAGCTTGGAAACAGAGAAAAGCATGGGAGAGGGGTATTGTGGGGGTGAAATGCAGTGAGCAGAGGCAGGGATGCAGGTGAGTAGAGTGAGGAAGAGAAGAAAAAAGGCCAATGGAAGAAACTGAAAAAGCAGAAAGAGAGCAAAGGAAATTGTGCATTGATGGGTTTTGAGGTCTTCAAAAATGTAGTCAAAAGAAAAGAAAGCACAGAGGCTAGTATGGATAGGAGGAATGAGAAAAGATGGGGAGCTAGCAAAGCACCAAAATTACCCGGAAAGTCCCTGCTTAGTGGCAGAGTATGTACATTTCATGGGGTATTTATGGTCTGCGGCTCCTGTGCAAGCAGGGTGCTGCTCAGCATACAAGCTTGGAATAAGGAGCAAGATGCAGCTTGCATGGTAAAGGTGACACTGTCTAGGATATGAGCATAGCCATCACATGTTCCTTTGGCAGAGCATGAGGAGGCAGACAACCCTTTAGCAGGGGTATTGCTTTTTAATTCCAGCATCGTGTGTGCTGTCATCTTCCTAGGCAAGAGCTAGCCAGCACCTCTGTGGACCAGAATGGTGTTTGCATTGCTCTTGCGTCTGTTTAGAACAGGGAACAGGAGCAGAAGCTTGTGTGAAGTCTTGAGCAGAGCACGGCTGGGGCTGTTGCACCAAGCTGGAAGGCAGCATGCTCTCAGCAGTTAAACGGGGCAGGGGAAAGGCCCTTGCTGGAGTTGAGGTGCAGCTGAGTTTATGACGGGGCGCAATCGATAGGAACAAGGCTGGATGGCAGACAAAGAGCCTGGGAATGGTTTCTGTTGCCGTATGAAACTGCACTGCATTGATTCATTACACTTGAGGATTAATCTGCCTTCAGGTACACCTGGCTTTTAAAAGCACTCTATTTACACTTTTTTACAACTTGAAATGCGGTTTAGTGAACTAGATTTTTCTCCAAGTGGAGAGGTGTCCACCTCTGGAGTTTGTTTCAAAATCTGGAGTTTGAATCAAAATGTAACAAAGGGGCTGTAATCATTAGCAAAGAAAGTGTAACAGGAATTCCTTCAGCCTAAACCAATCCCTGCCAGCATACAACCAGGAGGACAGTTCAGAGGGGGAAGGGAAGCAGGCATAGGAGGAGGCAAGTGGGATCTTGAGGGGAAAATGGGAAGTCTGATGGAGTGAAATAGGATGGAGGTGTGCACTAAAAATAGAAGAGCAAGATGTTATGTCTGAGGGCTTTGTCCCAAGGGCTCTTAGTCATATCTCTACATGAAAAAGTGAAGTAGAGAGGAGTGATAGAAGCCTGGACTTTTTTTGGGAGTGTGGAGGGTGGGGAGAAGTGTTTTCACTTAAGAAAGCGTATGGGCAGGAACAGATTTTGCCTTAGGGGTGGTTTGTCATCAGCAGAGGCAGACACAGCACTATGGAGTCCCACAGTCCTGCAGGTTTTGCTGTTGGAGGCAGCCGGGAGCACGCAGCCTGCTTGAAAGGCAGAAGTAGGGAAGAGGAACTGCACTAGCTGGGTCTTTTCCACTGCTCCTGCACTTCATCCTGATCAGAACCAGCAGGCTGGTCCTGCTGTTGTTGTTGTCAAAAAAATGAAGTGGGTGCCTCACAGTGTAAACAAACATTTCCCTTCAGACATGCTGGAGTTATGCAAATGCCACAGAGATGAGAAGCCACTTTTTCAGACCTGCAGGGCTAACACCATTATCCTGACTCCTAGAAAACACCGCTTCTGCCCCTCTGAGAGAGAATGAAGCTGGTCCTCCAGGTAACTTGACAGGCAGTGATGAAGTCTGATAGGAGTCTAGGAGCCTGCATCTAAGCCCGAACCAAGGGATTACCTCTTGCCTTGCCCAGGGAAAGGTTAAGTTGTCTGGTGTGGGCTGTCACGGGCTGATGGTTTGACGTTGCCTGCTTATAGATCCCAGGACTTGGCCAGGCCCCACCACTTTAACTTTCGCTCTCAGTAAATCACAAAATGAAATGGAGTTTTCTTCCAAGTGACAGGTAAAACTTGGCCACTCTCCGTCTGCTGTACCGGTATCGCTTAATTCTGTAATCCCTTTGCCCTCCATTCCTTGGAGCAGTGAGCACATGCTGGGAAGCATTGGAGTGACAAGCGATTTCTCTGTGCCTGACACCTCGGCTGGGAGACTTGATTAAGTGAAAATATCTTTGCATTCATTTTTTTTTTTTTTCAGGTGCAGAGAACAAAATGCAGCCAAGGAATCAGCTGGGGTCTGGGAAACATTACAGAGTTTCCCTGCTCTGCTGCCTGTCCTGCCACTCAGGCCCATGCCCTTGCTGTGGTGCATATGCAGCTGGTTTTACAGGGAGATGAGGATCTGCCCTGCTAATTCCAACTTTATCTGGCAGACTTAGAGGTTTTCTTCCAGATCTGTTGTCTCTGCAGTGTTCCTTACACTGCAGCCTCCTGCCAGAATTAGAGACTCTGGTAATCCCATCCACTGGCAAGGTGGGGAGGTGTCTCCTTCCACCCAGTGCTACCAGCTGCCAGCCTGGGGAGCTAGAGCAGCTGGGAGCTTCCCACATCACGAAGGCCGTAGATCATTCCCTCTAGCATCTTTCACCCTGCCATGAGTGACATTACTGCAGCTCTGGGGACTGTTATTAGTATTCAGCCGTACACTTTTAAGCAAAACCTGAGAAAGGAATTAATCTGTCAATAGGAATGAATATACTGGACAGTGATTTATGCAGATCCTGTACTCGGAGTGACTGTGTTCGTTTCAACTGCATCTCTCAGGCTCGTTCCCAGAGCCAATACACCAACTTGCATTTAAAGTAACATTACAGCAGGCTGATCATTTGTTCAACACCTAGGTTCATGCAGGCACGGCTATACCCAGGAGTCAGATCTGAGGAGAAATGCATGCGTCTGTCACTTTTTACAAAGCTCAAACAGTCAGAGACACGGCCAGGGCAAAGGGCTCCCATTAGTTATCCAGGGCACATACATGGGACTCTGGCACCCAGCACATGTGCCTGGAACTGCACGAGCACGGCACCTTATCCCTGGATACGTGCGCGGAAGCATACGTATGGCTGTGGAGATGTAGTGGTGCATCCTTGGGGGGGAGAAGACTGTGCTCTTCCTATGTGGCAAGCGCCCCAAGTAAAATCCTGGCATCCAGTGTGTGTGTAGTTAAAAATCTAGCAGAGAACTGTTCATTTCAGTGCACGGAGTCCTGAGAGCACACATTACAGCGACAGCTTGGTCTGGTTGGAAAAACATCTTTGTGGGTCAGGAGACTTATGCTGCATTTCTCGCTGTCCTCCTTATTTGTTGTGACACTTCATGCAAGCCACTTCACAGATCTGTATCTTTCTCCTGGTCTCTACACTGAGACAATCACAGTGCTACCAATTCTGGGCTTATTTTTTGTTGTGTGTGTCAGTGATAATTTGCACTTTACCAGATGCCTCCGCTTCTGAAAGTAAATTGTTCTCAACCTTTTGTGGTTTTGGTGGCAGAACAGGGCTTGAAAATACAGCTTGCATCCACCCTTGAGGCTCATAGAATGACATAAAGAAAGGGGAAAATGAACTTTTCTTATTGTTTGAAAATCCTTTCTATTGTCTAGAAAACTGATTAATGGTGTTTGCGTGATTCAAGGTTTGGGAGTGTTTACTGGAGTACTGGCAGCTTTCTTCAGCCTTGCGTAGGCAGGATGCTGTGTGTGGCTCCAGTGAAAGGTATTAGAGCTTTGCAGGCCGAGACATTGTAGCAGGAGGCTGTCGTGGGGGTATGCTTACCGTAATGCTCCCAGGTCTACAGTGAAGGCAAACAGCTCTAAACCTATGAACGTGTACGTATGTGTGTAGAGAAAATCACTTAGAAACTGAGAGGTGCCAGCACAAAATGTGTTCAAACAAACCGCCCGTGAATTGAATAGGAATCACAGAGACGAGAGAGAAAAGTACATTGAGACATAGTTGGGCAGTTGCATATGCTTTCAGGTGTGACCAGGGTTGGGAATAGAAGTGAAGCCCTCTAATTAAAAGAGCAACACATCTCCATCTCCATGTATGCCAGTGTGAATTGCCCCCCTGTCCTGAGACAGAGCATCCCCTGCAACGTGCAGAGCAGCAGTTGCAGTGGCAGCAGTGCTGCCAAGGCTCCTGATTGAGTTCCACCATAGCTGGGGGTGGGTAGTTGACAGGAAAGAAACAAACCAAAAAACAAAACAGAGCTTCTGGAGTCACGGTTCATTTCAGTTTTCATTATAAAACACGGATGCGAGGGAAAGGGGGGGCACTGTAAGTGCTACGATTTAAAATCTCGGGATGGGTGCAGGGCCTGCGCTTACATCGCTTGCATGCTTGATGTGGACAGTACTAGCTGTCCATGGCTGCTGGACTGCTAACACGCGTGCGACCGTCCCTCCCACTCCTCCCTCCTCCCTTCCTTTGGCTTTCTGGTACACAGTGCAAGCCCACACGCTTGCTACCTGGCATCTTTTCCCACCCACTTCGCAGATGGGAAGAGAGGGGCTCCAGCTATTAACCAGAGTTTCTCATCTCCCAGACTGGCTGTATTCTGCAGCAGGCTTCTCTTAAAATTGTTGAGATTATTGCTGTTGTATATTTTATACATATGCACACACGCATATATATGTTTTTATATATATATTCTTCAGTCTCCCTCTGCAGCTGAGACGCACTCGGGATTTATCTCTGTAATGAGAAAAGGGAGATAGGGAGAAGTAAGGGCATTTTTCTCTGACTTGGATTGTAAGTCATTTTGATATTCATTGTAAAAGATGCTTTTCAAATATTTAAATGTATGTGTGCTCACATATCAGTTCTTCAGGATGGATTGTATGTGACGTAATCGCTGTTTTATATCTCTTGCACTCTGTGATGTTCTCCTGTATCGGCTCCTTTCGGTAGCTTCATCTGGGAGAGATGGGAAGATGAGGAGCTGGAACTGGGATGACTTCCATAGCCTGTGCTCTGTCGTCATCTCCTTTTGCGAGAGGCTAAGGCTGGAGAAGAAATGCGCTCGCCCTTGGTTGGAGCTGTCACCTTTTCCAGCACTACCATTTCTGGGGGCTGGAGTCAGCTTAAAGCAGCTGAAGAAAGTGCTCTTATATTCTCACTGGAAAGGCTGAGCTGGGATTTTGCTTGATAATTAGCTCAGTGTGCTTGGTAATTAGCTCAAACAAAGGGTGTATCAGCTGAGGCAGGAGAAGTGTACACAAATCTAGAGGTACCAGTGACACCTGTCCAGGTTAACCCTACTGTGAAAACCTTTTCGT
>VZTU01021246.1:784188-863991 GCA_013400835.1 Zapornia atra | reverse complement strand
GGGGGGGTGGAGAAGACGGAGCGGTGGGTATGCGTGCTCCATCGTTGCATGGCTGGGGACCGGGGCTGTTCATGCCGTGTGCAAACTCTTCCTCCCCCTTCGTCCTTGGAAGGTCTGCTCCCTGTCAGGTGTGCCATCCCGCCATCTGCTCCCAGCACCGAGCAGCTGGTACGATAGCCGCAGACGCTGGCAGGAGCGGCCTTCCAGCCGCGTGAATGACAGCACGCGCGGCTGCTTCCTTGGCACGGGGAGCAGCGCTTGTAGCTGGGAATTAGAGGCTTGTAAACCTGCCGGCTCCGGGGCAGGGGGAAAGGCTCTCGGCGGCACTCCCGAGGCGTGGGAATCTGCCTGAGCTCCCACCAGCGCTGGCGCACCTGCACGAGCCCGGGATGGCAGCAGGCAGGATGCATGTGCCCAAGTGCTGAGGGTGAGGTCCGGAGGCGTTGAGGATGCACCTTCCTCACCAAGTGTCCCTCACTGGAGCGGAGGGAAAAGCGGTCCCAGCTGCGAGTGGACGGGCAGCCCTGCTCCTCCTCATGCTGCTGCATTCAGAAGCCATCATGGCTTTGCCTGAGGCACGAGGAAGAGGGGCTGAATCAGAGAGGGAGGGAATTGTTTCCAAATATTGGCTCTCCATAGCCTGCAAGAGAGGAGGAGTGGTGTAGATGGACAGAGGACAGGTTTGGTGGAAGGGTCCCAGCTGCCTTCTGCATCTGCTTTCAAGGCATGGTGCTCTCTTACCGGCAGCGCTTGGTTCGGCAGTTCATGGTCTGTCTGCTGGAGCCTCCAAGCTTGAATGGCTGAAGAAAACAGGACTGCAGCCCAGCAGAGAGTGGAGGGAAAAGGAAGGAAGATCCATTTTTTTCTCCAGGAACCCTAAATATGGGTCATTAGGAAGCATGGTCAAGTTTTTCTAAAGAGGAGCTTGCACCAAGTATTTGCTTGTAGAGTTTAGACTTATCCTTGAGGCTTCTGGGAGCTCCTCCCTTAGCTGGAGAGGTGCAACTTGTTCTGTGAACTGTTCGTGCTAATCCCTATTTAAGCCTCATGCATTCTGTGAACATGCAGACTTGGATGAATTAACTCTGATTTTATTCCATGGCCAAAACTAGCCATGGGTTACATGGTGTTGGAAAGCTGCTGTTGTTTTTCTGCCTTCCTGTCTCTCAGGGACAGTCACCAATGAAAGAGGTGTAAACCTCCCACTCTTTGTAAAGTAGTTAATTAGCCAAAGAGAGGGGGCAGTGCTCAGAAAAGGTGGGAGTGCTTCAAATTCCTGTTGTAGAAGAGGAATTGGAATTTGAGAAGTGTGTATCCTTGGTGAGGAGTCCAGCTGCTCACTTAACTTTTTGTGCCTTTATGTCCAAAACCTTCATTGTGGGAATGCAGCTGTTGAAAGTTTGGGGAAGGCTGATAACAGTGAAAATTTTGGCTTTTTTTGTATGAGCTGGCATGTTCCCACTCAGCGTTTCATCCAGACACTCCCAGGCACTTTTGAGACTTAAATCTCTGCTCTTCCTCTTTTTGAGCTCTGTTCAAAAGACCCTTTGAAGGTCAAAGCTGGAACCCTGGCCCTCACTAATCCTTCCCAGTTGGTCCTCCTTGCTTCGAGAGCACCTTGCAAATGCAGCTGAAAGGTGTGGAATAAGTTCTTTGCCCTCTTCTCTGCCCTCCGAAGTGGGGGCTTCACTTTGCAGAGCTGAGAGCTGCTCTTGCGCCTCTGCTGTACCACTGCTCATCAGTGCAGAAGATCTGAAAGGATTGACAAATAGATTAATACCTGGCAGCTGTGGCTGAAACTAGCTACCTCTGAACGGGCAATCATTTATCACTAAATTACTTTCTCTAAGCCAGGTAATTTCTGATCAACATGCACAAAAACAAAGCCACAGCAGTGATGTGATGTTAACCAGAGGCCATTCCTATTCCCTGGGCTGGTGCAGCAATGAATGCAGAGAGAATTGTCACTTGAAAGGTTTATGAAGCTTAATGAAAAGTGACATTGCAGGATGCTGGGGAGGGGAGGGGTCCACGGGGCTAGGTCTAGTTTGTCTGGTAACGAGTGCTACATGTAGAGAGGACATCTGACTGGAGTAATTGTCACTCGGGAGCGAGTGGTACTGGCAGAGCCGGTGCTGGGGCAGCGTGGGGGAACGCTGGTTGCAGAACGCCGAAAGCACGTGAACTGTGTGGCAGCCTTTTTATGGAGACAGAGTTAACAGAAAAAGAGAGTTTCCCTGAGTTTTTAGTGTGAAAAGGGTGATGAGAGGTGAAGCGTGCCTGAAGCAGAACCACAGAGCGCGGCACGTTTGGAGCCATCGGATGTTCAAAGCTCAGCACAGGGATTCGAATCCAAAAGTTTTGCCACCGCACGACCTGATACTGTTTCTGTGTCTCTGGCAGACCACACTAAGAGCCCAGTCCAAGCCTTGTTGAAATCTGGGGCATTCAGTTCTGACATGATAACTCGTGAAGAGCATTTAATGAATTTTAAATGTGCTGCATGTCTTCAGGGATCTTTAAAATTCAGAGGAGTTTAGAAGAGGCTCCTCACCTCATGGAATAGGACCTGGTGGAAAGGAGGAGCAAGGGCATTCCTGTGTGTCAAAGGAAGTCATGGCCAAGTTCTTAGAGGGTACTTTGGCTAAAGCCGTGCCAAGCGCCTTTGACAAGACACGTTTGTAGTATATCTCTGGCCATGCAAGGTTAATTTTATTGTGCCTCATAGGGATTCTGTAATTGATGTGCACGCATACTTTTAGGCTGTGCATGAGTGTCAATGCAAAGTAAGATGCTCCCCATTAACCTGCTGAGCTTTTCCCCCCTCCCTGCACCTCAGGGATTGCTAGCCAAGGCACCCTGGGTATCTCAGATGGATGCCTCTTCCCTGGTGCTCCATACCCTTTCCAGTATTTCCCAACCAATACCTGGGAAGAGCGGAGCTTCTAAGATCTGTAAGGTTTGTTTCTTGACAAATGTCCCATTTTCACAGGCAGTTGAACCAAACTGCAGCTTGTGCTCCGTTCAAACATGTCAATAAACATTATTGCAAAGACGTACAAGCAATAATGGGAATGTATAAAACTCACCTTTATTGCTTCTTGCCGTGAATTTACACGCTGCTCTAAACAGCTTTTACTCCTCCAGGGGAAAGCCTTGGGATTTTGGCTTTACCAGTATGCTGATTTCCCCAGTTCATACCAGAGCTCCTTGCTGCCTTCTTTGCCTCCCTACTGCGGGTGCTTGGGACGGGAACACTGCAGCAGAGGGATGAACACGTGTCTCAAGTTGCAGTCGGGCTCAGTTAAAAGCTGAAGAGGTGAAGTTGCCATTCTCCAGGATAAGCTGCTGTGTATGTTATTGCCCGTCCTTTGCTTGATCACACAATGCCAGGGAGTAAATTACATTCGACAGTGCAGTGGAAGGGAACAGCTCAATTCCCTTCTAGCTGTAGCTTCACGAGTGTGGCAGTTGTATTTCTGCACGTAGGGATGGAGGCTGCTCACTGCTCTCCTGCAATGCCTTCACTGATGCTGGTTAAAGTATGATGTGAACGAGGCACAGTCAAGCTCTTCGTCAGTGCTTAGACACTGGTTTTCCCATACCAAGAAGTGCTCAGCAGTTAAAGCAGTGAAAGCTTCTTGGAGGACACAGGGGTAAAATTCCTGAGCTACTCCATGGCAGAAGCCGAGTAAGAAGAAACACAGGTGTGTGCAGAAGCTTCTGAAACTGGGTTTCTTGGGGTTTAGGAAGCATGGATCAGGAAAACTAGCAACATGCAGAGGCAATATGCAAGCCTGGTGATTGGTGCAGAGAAGGGGCTGGTGGGTTTGCTACTACTCCAGACTGCCAGCAGCTTTGCTCTGGACTAATAATTCCTTTCCTTCTCCCTGGGGTTAAGCGTCTGCTCCTTGCCTTTTGCTCAGTATAATAACTGCAGCAGGGACTGCAGTTGGGTTTGTATGGGACCAGGCACAACAGCTTCTTGGTGCCACCACATCTTCTCCATTTCCCTTATCAGACCCCCGTGCTCCAGCAGATCTGTACTCGTAGCAACACTCAGCACACACACTGTGCTCTCGCTGCTTTATCCTGCTATCCTCTGTCTTCTGCCTGGGGGTGCCAGCTGCCATGCATGGGCAAAGGACTGCTGAGCATTAAAGGTTTGGGACGTGGAGGTTGCATGAAGCAGCTGCCTCTCTCCACCCCCTGTTGCGTGGCTCACCCAGGAGCAGGGATACTCCCTGCTTGCCCGGCTCCTGCCCAGCTCTCCCAGCTTTGTGCCAGCAGGCGGGCTGTTAGTTCGGCGCCGGCTGCTGCTCGTGGAGCTGTGGCCATGCTCTGCTGCCCATGGCACTGATGCTTGTGTAGCTCCAGGCTCTACCCATGCTTCCTGGCTGCGCTGGCAGTGTTTTAATAGCTTTGACTCTCTGTTGGCTGCTGCCCTCCTGCTTTCCCTGGCACTGTGCGGCCCACCTGGCTGCTTCTGATGCCCGGGTGCCCTCGTGGGCTGGCCTGGCTCTCAGCACAGCCCCTGCCATCCTGTGACCCAGGCCCAAGGCATCACAGGGGTTTAGGCCAAATGATTTCCTGGAATAAGCTCTGAAATCTGGGACCTCTGCCCCCTTCTTCCCAGCCAAGGCCCTGCTGTAGGTTGGAGCAACAAGGGTGAGCTTTGATGCTGGCCTCGATGTAGCAACCAGGTCTCCTCGACTCATTAATAGTGCCTGGCAAACTTCACACCCCGTCCTTTCTAGTTCATCTCTGTGCCTCCAATGGTGTGCCTGCCTTGCTCCTTCTTCTGTTTTTTGGTAGAGAGGAGGGAAGTGCCTCTCAGAGGTCAGCATGAAGTAGTGTCTGTCCAGGCTATAAAGCACAAGGAAGGGCCGAGGAAAAGCCCCAGAGCTCACAGGAGGAGATATGCCTTGCAGTTTTGATCCTGGGGCATGTTGGTTCACACCTAGATACTGAGATTACAGTAATGTTTTCATTTTGATTGTCCTTAGGGTGGCAGGGGGAAGGCATGTTGGGCTGAGCTACCCAACATGGTTGCCAGCTACTAATCTGGCTAGCCAGGCTGTTCCTTAAGTATTCTTGATTTTGCTTCTCTGTGGTTCTAGAGACTCCTGCTTGTTATAGCCTGAGGAGAGAGCTCTCCATTTGACTGGCCTCACCTCTGCCTGCCCCATGGGGAGGCAGTGTGAGATATGTTTGGGCTCATGCTCTCTCAGCTTGAGGAGAGGAGTTTTTGGGTGTGTGAGAGAAAGCAGCAGCCAGCAGTTCTCCACGAGGAGAAAAAGCTCAGCCTCCTGGTCTGTTTGCTTTCTGTCTTCCCTCCTGCTTGCTTGTACCCCAACTTTTGAAGAAGGGACCAGGACTCACCTGAACTGGCCTCTTGCTGGTGGGTGGGTGCCAGCTCTCACAGCCACAGGAGAAGCAGAGCTGAAGTATGTAGGGACAGGAATAGAGGTGGGGAGGGGCTCAGAGGGGAGAAGTGGGGTCTCAAAGGGTAGTTGAAGGCTCTTCATGCTGAGGAGGGACTGAAAAGGAGCATGGGACTGCACACCGGAGAGTGCCTTGGGCAGGGCCTGCAGTAGGGTCCAAATCACCACAATCCTGCAAATAGAGGGTATTGTTATAGTATTATTATATAGTATACGAGCAATAGGTATGGGAGATTAAAGCATTCAAAACCAGGCAAGTAACCTCAGGAAGTTTGTTGTTTTGTTGTCTTTTTAAAATTTATTTTTAAACCTAAGGCCATGGTTGTACTTGCACAAGCCCAGTAGACTGACTGTATTCCAGTGGTTCCCAGCGTCTTGAGATTTGGGCTGTCTGGACAGAATTGAAAGGTGCTATGAAGTTGCTGCACTGATCCAGTCAATAGGGGTAGAAAGTGTGATCTCCAATTTCATGAGGACAGGCTTTGTTTCAGTCTTCTGCCGATCGCATCATGAGTTTTTACCTAATGGCAAGAACATCCCTGAGAGAGTAGGTATGGTGGCTAATGGAGGGAAGGTAATGGTTGAAGAAGATTGTATCGAGTAGATGGAGCTCCTGAAAAACTGTAAATGGGTGCAAAGTGACTGACTTGACCTTTGCACTTTGTGGTGAAAGAGATCACAACCAGAAGACAGGAGGAGGCATGAAGCTCCTGTTTTTGTATCTTCAGAACCTTTGGGCTCTCAAAGCATTGTCAGATAAAAGCCAGTGACAGCTGGGAATGGGCTGACACTTCCTTGCTAGCTGAGATCACACTATCCATATAAAAAAGGCTAAGAAAGTTCTCCTCCAAACAAATAGTTTTGCTTTTGTCCCCATCAGTACTGTAGTTTCAGGTTTGGAAGATAGCTAAAAAAAGAGCTGGAATTTTGAGACGTTTTCATGTTTGTGACATGATAGATACCTAGACATGTGTCTCTACCTTTTTGACCTGTGTGTGACATGGGGTGGGAGAAATGGGAAGTAATGTTATTTTTTTCTTTAAAAATGGATGTACAAGTGGTCAGGCTAATGAAATAAGTAACTGCTAGGTTAAGATCTCTCACACTGTCAAAAGCTAGCCAACCCTGCTTTGTTGCAGCTGCTGGCACAGCAGGTCCCTGCTGCACTGGGACTTAGCGTCCAGTGGTTGTGTTAAAAAGTATTTCATTTGGTGTATGTGCAGTGAGAAGTTGTGTAATTAATATACTGTGTACCCTTGGAAATGTTATCTAGCTGATAAGACCTAGCACTTAACCTGGTGAACAAATTGGTTAGGAGTGGAGGCACGTGCAGAGCTAGACATTGAGTCCAAGGAAGGTATTTGAAGCAAGGTGTGTGCAAACTTGTTGTTAAAGAGAATGGGTTGTGTCAAAAGCATGTTCAGAAGGAGAAAAATGAGGAAGATACCCTGAAAGCAGAGTAGAAGAGAAAGGCAACGAGAGACAAAGAAGTAGAAGGAAGAGCTGAAGTAGAGGAAGAGCTTGATCTGAATAAGAAGAAGAGAACTATATATGGAAGACAAAAAGCCCAACATCTGAGCACCAAGCTCATGAAAAAGACAGGATCAGTACCTGAAAAGGATCTCAGAGAGATGTAGGAGATAGATAAATTAAACATGGACCCAAAGGGACCAGAATCCCCGAGCAGCTTAGAAAAATGAGCCTGACAAGGAATTCACAAGCTGTGAGTGGAAGCGGTGCCCAGACTCTGAATTCCTTGCCCCAGCGGCTTGCCGCTGTGCCTCTCTGTAGAGCGCTCTGCGCACCCCTGCCACTGCTGTATGGATAAACCAGGCAGGGAAAAGGAAAAAGCAGGAGTGGGTTGAAGCTGACTGACTGGGTTTTATTTCTGGCTCTGTGACCCTGTGGAAGTCCTTTCACTTCTTTGGTGTTAGGAGGTTGGTTTTTTTCTTTGTGCTGTGGGCTAATGATAAAAACATGCTCCAAGCACAGGTGAGGAGGTTAAATATTCACAGCCCTCTTCCCTCGTCAAGTTGCTGTTAATGCATCATCGTCATCATCATCTTTTACAGGTGAGACAGTGACATGTCCCTGCCTGCAGAGCAAAAGGTGAGCAGCGAAGCAAGAGGTTGCACTCTCAGCTCCTTCCCACTCCCCTCTTGCCATTAGACCTGAGGGTCCTAGCACCCTGATGCTGCCTGGAGGGCAGTGGTGCTGAGGGCAAGAAGGTGTGTAGCCCACCAAGGCTGTCTGCAGGGCCTTCTCACTCAGCTAAAGCTGCTGACAGCTATACTGCTATTTATTTATTTGGTTGCTGAGGACAGAAACAGCGGGAGATAATCATAAGAAAATCATAAAAAAGAGGGAAAACCAGCAGATAATATTCTGCAGAGGGATTTAACGGGGTGAAAAATTGTCTCTTGCCGAACTGTCTATGACACTCAACACTGTCTCTGAGATCTTCAGTCTTCCTCCTCAACAGAGGCTTAAGGAAAGCGACAGGCAAGGCTCTGAGTCAGTGTCTGGGGGTTTTGAAAATATGACAGGCAGGAGCCTGGGTTTTTCTCATCAGCATCTTTCAGTGGCATGGATGCAATCAGTCATTGCGCCTGTTCCTCTCTGAACAGGACCATCCCCTCCTCCTGCCACTATGAGTTGAGGGGAGGACGCTTGGGAAATGCCACACTACTTCCTATACCCCAATCTTTCAATTGAGATGAATTTTTCCCCTGCGCTGCGAAAGCACGGTCAAATAGCTGGAAAGGCTGCAGGCAGCTCCCTGCTGCTTTTGGAGGGGAGAGGTTCAGAAGTAATGCTGGGCTTGCTGTGCAATAGGCAGATCCCTCTGGCTGAAGCCATCTTGGGCAGATTCCCTCTGCCCTGATGAAAGCATGATGGGGGTTCTATGGTTTTGTGAGCTGTGAGGTCAGGGTAGGGCAGCATTCTGGGGCTGGCTAAGGTTGGAGGGGTCCAGCTCATTCTCTAGGGTTGGCTGTGGAGACTCGATCACATGAGGCACAGGGCTGCCTTTAGAAGAAAGCAAAACCCCTAAGTTTCTACTTTCCAGTACAGGAAGCTGGATGCCATCACAAGGTGGGCTGTCAAACTTGTAAGAATCTCTGTTTGCTTCTCATCATTGCTAGAGCCTGCAAGTTTGAGTCTGAGGAATTCACTGAATTTTGTTTCCCTCTTTCAAATGGGCACAGTTGTTCTTCCTTGTCTCCCAGGAAGACTGGTGAGTTGAAAATGACATGCAAGGTGCCTAGGTAGGGTATTGCTGATGGAGGTCTTTTAAATGCCTGGTTAGATTTCCTGAAGAACAGCCACAGATGGAAAAGCTCTCTGAGCTCCCATCTGACTGCACCCTCTCCTTACAAAGTTGTTTCCTACAGGCTGTTATTCCTTGTGGCTGTCCCAAGCAGTGAGATTTATAGCCTTAGTGGATTTTGCTGGAGTAGGGGTGCAGATCATGTATCAGGTTGAGCATTGTGCCTCAGTCCTGAACCAGTTTACTGTCACTCTTACTGTTTAGTCCTGATCTGTCCATGTTTCTCCAAGGAAAGCCCAATGTCAGTACAAAGCGGCTGGTGGGCTCTGTCAGGCAGTCAAATGGTGAGAGGAAGATGTTCTTCCAGAGTGTAGCAGAGGCATCTTCACTGGACAGACCCCAAAGATGTATCGGAAAGCTGGTAGGGGCTGAATCTAGTTTAAACCCTGCACACAGGCAAACCGCTTTTCTGAGAAGGTGTTGGCATGGCCACCACTGTGTAGCTGGTTTGATGTGGTGTTATCTGTTCCTCAGCACAGTTCTCTTGCAGTAGGACGGGTGTAGGTGCCAGTTCTTTGCCTCTGTGTGGAACAGCTGAAGTTTAATTTAAACAAACCTCTGCTTTTGCTACCAGGGGTCTGCACCAGTAAAGTAGCACTTTAATCAGCAAAGCGCATGTGTAACGGCTCTTTAGCTACGTAATTCACAGTCACTTGTTGTTGAGTGCTAATTTCGGACTGGGGGATGCAGGGAGATGCAGCAGTACAGCAGCTCCCAGCTTTCCCATGCCTGTGAATAAGGAGGGGAAGCAACCTGTTCAGTTTCTGAGGTTTCAGCAAGTACAAACATAGCCTAAAGGCACCCCATGATCCACATAGTCCTGCCTGAGGTTGGCTTCAGACTCTCAAAGAGCCATCAGGTGCAAGGGCCCTGTCCTCCTCTCTATAACAAGGCAGTTCACGCGATTGCAGGCAAAAGGCACAGGCTGAAAACGCCCTTGTGAAGGAGGGTTGAACGCTGAGGTCTTGATCTGCCCACCATTAGACTTGACCCGTATGCATGGCAGGAAGAATGCATTTCCAAAACGAAGCCAGTTTAGAATTACCCACTAAAGCATGGTGAGGTCCATCCTGCCCCCAAATGCTGAGCTATTTGTTATGCATGCTACTGGTAGAGATGGAGATGGTTCTCACAGTGATAGTTGCTCTGTAAAAGGACCAGATAGGATGTAACTCAGAGGAAGCGTTTCTTCTCATGCCCATGGTGACTCCGTTCATTTTGGTACCTTTGATCAAGCAATTCAGTGACAAAGCTATTCAGCGAAACGATGTCCTTTCACAGGGATATTTTGCATGTACTGTGCAGCATCTCCAAACCCAGTATGTGCCTACACTCAAACAAGCAATTCTCAGCTTCCTCCCAGCCAACTGAGCTGCCTCAAAACAGTTTTGAGGGAAGCACAGAAAAGTCCTTTCTGTTGAAAAGTCCTAAAGTGTTGACCAGCAGGAGGTTCTGCAGCTGATAGACTCTCTTGGCAACGAAAGAGATCATAAATTACCCCAAATGACCGGCATTTCAGAAACATTTTTTGCAGTATTAAAAAAGAGAGGGCAGATCAGGACAATAAGATCCCAGGAAGTCCTCGAGGAAACTTTCAGACATGCTGCTGCCAAACCCCCTCGAAGTTGCCAGTGTGGCCTGTTGTTGCTGGGAAGCCTTGTTCTGGCCACTCTTTGTACCCCAGACATGCTCTGGCATTGCTATTTACAGAGACAAACAGAAAAGGATGGGGGGAAGCAGCGGGGCTTGGGAACACTATTTACATGGAAACAGTGGCATTAGGATCAGGAAGCATAGGGCCATCCTATGGCTGCTTTCCCAATAGCCTTCTCTGACAGTAATTGCCTCTGTTCAGCCATTGTCTCCCAGTGACAGCATCTTAGGTTGGGTAGCAGGATAGATTTGGGGCTACTGAAGTGTGGTCATAGTGTCACTATACTGTTGGCATAGGGGCACAATAGGATTTTGTGACGGGGCAAGTGCATCTCCATCTTATTGGAGTGTTCTGGTCCTTCCAGCTGTGCTGAGCTCGTGCTCTTCAAGGGTGCCACTGCTCTGTTCACCTGTGTGATGCACCAACACAGGAAAGGCACAGAGAGCTTGCTTGTGGAGTGGTCTCCTTTTCACACAGGCACCCTTTTATTCCTATTGCCTGCGTGTTTTCCCACCACTCGCCAGCCTGCTCCCGGTTCTCAGCTGGAGGGAGCCCATGAGCTCTTTGGGCAGGGCATTTATGGGGTGTTCCTGTTGGCAGCAGGTCGCAAGGTGGATGTTGGGAACAGCTCAAGACTATGGATCAGCTGCAATAGAAGCAATGGCAGCAATCGACAGCAGTAATTGGAAGGGCTTATCACTTTCCACTTTGTTTCCATGTGGGAGGGTACATATTGGCTGCCACTGACAGGGCTTCCCTTTTTGATTGTAACCAAATGAAAATGAATACGTTTTAATGGGGAATTTTCTTGACCAGGTTAACAATCTACATGTCTGCTCTCAGCACCAAACCATCACACGTTAGTCCCTTCATCTCTGTTCCACTCCCAGCATCAGTGTGACCCATGTTTTCAGATGGCTGTTGTGAGGGACCGGTTCACAGTCAGTCAGTGTCCAAGCAGGCTGAGCATCTCCAGCTCTTGCCACGTCAGGGTTTCAAACTGCCATTTCCATCTCCCAGAACTTAGCATCAGTTCAAGGCACCACGAGGTGCGAGCCACTTTGGAAAACTACATTCATGGTGATTCATCCGTGTTTACACAGGGACCCTCTGACAGCACTGGCAAAAGGAAATACAGATCTCCCCTTTCTCTGCTGCACAGATTCATTTTTTGCTTATACCATCTGGGTTGTTTTTTTATCACAAACGTGTATATCACAAGTGGGACAGTCAAGCGGACGAGGATTTCCTCATTAAGGGGCGGAAGGCAGAAAGGAGGCAGGATCCAGCATGCCTGTGGATTTGTAGCGCCGTCAAGCCCATTTCGGGATGGAAGAACAAGAGGTTTGAGTTGGTCAGAGCAAGGCTGTAGCAGGAATCAGAGGCTGCCCTTGGTGGCCTGTCACCAGTGACTGATTCTTGCTTTCCCTCACCTGTGTCCCAAACTTCATCTCTCACGGCCAGTGCCTTCCCCTCTCTATATTCCCTTCACACACCAGCACTCAGCCGGCAAGCGGAGAGGCAGAGAGAGAGCGCAAGAGCTGGCAGGGAGTCAATATATTTCAGTGTTTTATTACTACGGAGCTGAAGTAGCATTTAGTTGGTTAGGCTCCGCGCGGAGTGAGCAGTCTAAAGTGACTCAGATATCGGGGCCAACGATTAAAGGCACAACAAAAAATCCATGGATTAATTAGCAGGTCAATGGTGGTTGAGTAGTTATTGCTAAATTACAAGGTTTGCACGTAAGAGACGGGATTGATCACTGGTGTCTGCCAGCTCCTCCGGCTGCGTGTTAGAGATGTGGGTCAGTAGGGGTAGATTCCTGCTGATGGGGTGACTGCAAAGGGGGTTGAGAAAGGTAGGGGAGGAGCCGCCCAGGGTTTATCACACCCCTTTGGTGCAAAGACATATATTTTTCTTGTTTAATGGAGGCTTAAAATTAACTGATGGCAGCTCTGCTCCTGCTGCAGCTCTGTGAAGCCTTTGGGGGGCTGAAAAAGGGGTAGGAGTAGAGCGGGGGCAAGCCCAGGGAGTGGGATGGCTGCCATGGTGGGCAGCCATAGATGTGTCCCTTCTCAGCACCAGGAGAAAAGGTTCAGTCTGGAGTGAAAGAGTATTGTGTCCAAAGACAGGGTTTGGAACAAAGACTGAAAGGGCATCAAGATACGCACCCCACATACACACCTCTCATCATCAAATACTAGAACATTTTGTAGAAGAGGTGGTGTATATATAGAGAGCGCTGTTTCCACAGTGGAACACAAAGTATTTGGAGACAGAGACATGCAGACAGCTTCTTTTCAGCAAGGAGCATCTTGGGAAACAATCTCTTCCCTTCAGGAGGGTTTGGGGAAGGGCACTAAGAGAGTCTTTCCCATCACGGAGCTGAAGGGAAGAACACTATTTGCCCACCACCGCTCTCATTAGCAGCTTTGCGGTGATGACAGATGGGATTGATCAGAAAGAAAGAATTATCCCTGAGGTCTCCCTTGTAAATGCAAAGTGGCAGTGGTTGGGGAGAGGAGGGAGAGAGGAGGAGAAGGAAGCGGCCTGATGGGTATGGTTCTGGGGGACTCCTCGCTCCCCATGTTGGGAGCTCACCAGATTGCACTAATGTGCATAATAATCAAGCTGTCGGAGCCCTCGCTCCAGCTCCGCTCGGAGGCAGGCAGCGCCGAGGACATTTTATCTCCTTTCCAAATGAGTTTTTATGCCCAGTAAAATGCTGTTTTCATATCAATTAATAATTCAGCTAATAACACAATTAAGGAATCCGCCTTTTGCTGGGAGCCATTTGGAGGAGACGGCAGGGGAGGGGCAGACACGGCACTAGGGAGGCTTCGGGCTGATGCTACGCTGCACTTGTGGGTCGCTGTTCCTGCGCGGAGCTAGCCGGTAATTAAATGTGTACGTCAGGGAAGCCAAGAGTTACAGGTCCTGTGTCTCTCCATGTGACAGAGGCACTATGTATCTGCTGGAGAGTCACTTAACCTCTCTTTGAGCTCAAGTTTTCCTCAGCAAAGCAAGGCTTGCGCTACTTTAGCAGTGTTCTGCAAAGGGAACGTATCTCTAAATGTTACGGTGCTGCTGTCGCAGGGACCAGGTCTTACTTATGCAAAGATATGTGCCGTGCTTGGGCTTTGCAGAGAGAAAACACCAAGGCTTAGTGGGTCAGCTGGGATTTACCATCTCCTGCGTACCAGCAGAAATCCTGGTGCATTCAGAGCCAGCTATTTTTATCCCGATTACGAGAGTCTGAGGATGAGGCCCACTCTGTAGATGGTATATTGTTTGAAGGTATGATTATGATTAATTTGAAAGTGATACAATTATACAGGTGCAAATCTCGCTATAAGCAAAGCAATCTCTTTGCGAATGTGCCGTGAATGTATATTAATCTGTCTCTTTCTTTCCCCATAGTGTGCAAGCCTGACTGCATCTCCTCTAGGGAATTCTGTGATGGTAGCTATATTCCATTACAGTTCAAATAATGCAGCCCATGGTGGTAGGCAAAGCTAGCGTGGGATGTTTTAAGTGCCGCTCTGTGCTATCCAGGACTGGTAGAACTGAGCAGGAGTAAATGCAACACACCGTTTCCGAACTTGGAATCGCTGATCTGACCTTGCTCAAAACTGAGCTGAAGGGAGGCTGGCCCTCTCTCAGGACCTGACCCTTGGTATAGTCATTTCCCCTCCTCCTCTGGAAATTTGAGTTACCTCTGGGAGGCAGGTTAACCCTTGAGAATAAATAAGCAATCTTTGTTTAGTTATTTATTGCTTGCAAAGATTGAGTCCTGGCTGATTAAATGCTGGTCCTGGCTCTGGACCTCTAAGTAGCAAGTCCTAGCCACGCTCTGAGTGAGAATGAAACTGGCCCAAAAGAAAGGCCTAAACTGCTTCAGACCTGCTTAGCTTCCTGTCTAAGAACCCCCCTTTGATGTCCTTCCTCTGGCTTACTGAGGTAGTAGCTTTTTGTGAGACGGTCACATCTTTTTTTATGTCTGTGTCATATTGCGCATGAAGGTGCCGTGTCTTCGTGAAAATCTTGACATGCAGGGATGGCAGGGACCTTGAGGTCATCTGTTCCCTCCTTCTACCCCTTGGCAGAGCCTGCTTTACCTAAACCAACATTATCAAGGCCTTTTGTTGCAGCCGTAGTTCAGATAATACATGACAACCATGAGGCACAGTGACCCAATCTATCCTTACGTTATCAAGGAAATCCTTCCCTTTCTTGCTGCAGTTTCAGTAGATTTCAAGACCTCCTGCGCCCTGCTGTTCACAGTCAGAATAATTTGTGCCCTTCTGTGTGGCTAATGTTGTAGTGGAGCCTCTTTCTCTTTTTTTAAATTCTTTTTTTTTTTTTTTTTGGTAATAGAACAAGATGTTGATGGAAACACCTGCTCAGTTTTGCTTTTCTTAATGAATAATCTGTATAACATTAAATAGCACCACAGACCAATTACAGCAGGGGAGATAGTGGCCATGTGCTAAGAGACCTATCATAGATCACTCCTGTTCCTGAATATGTCAGGAATCTCCTAATGAGGTGCCGGGATGTGGGAATCACTTGGGAAATAATGATAAGCAGCATCTGTGCATTTCACAGAAATCCACTAACCATGTTTTTTTTCTTTCTCTCTCTTTTTGTCTTCCTTTCTAGGTAAGTGAAACTTTGGTTTTCCTGTGCAAAAAGTACCGTTTTACTGGGCCTTGATGCACCCTGTGTTCGCTGTGTTCCTTGGGTCAAAGCCCCCAGCAAGGGGTGTCCAGTCTCAGATGGTGATGGCTCTCCTGTTTGTAAGTCCCTGCTAGAAAGACTCGTTGGAAAGACAGTGGCTACGTGACCCAGCGGTTGGGCTGATGATTAACCTGCATTGCTTTATACCCTGTCAGTAAGTCGTTACCTGTATCGGAGTGCTCATAGCATACCTATGCGTATCGTTGTCCTGGGCTGATGGAATGTCATCTGCAATCAAAAGCATGTATAATCTTCTTTTGTCACCTTTCCCCTTCCCTAGACTGGTTTATAATGAGATTATTGAGAACCACCACTGTATCCACTCCTTAGTTTGGGTGCCAAGGAGGCCACACCAGTCCTGGACAGGCACTTGTGCGGGTTCTGTCTTGTGGCGCATGCAGTGCCCCCCGGTACAGTCACAGTGCAGTTGTGTGGGAGCAGCGGGCTTGGGCGTGTTTGTATCTGTCTGCCAAGCTGATTCCCCTTCCAGACACCACGTCCTTCTGGTGCGTGACCTGAGTCTGACAAAGTATTTTTGAAAGTATTTTTTTTATTGCTCTTATTTCCTCTTGGCACTGAAGTCTTGATGGCCACATTTGAAATTAAGATTTATATCTGTATGGACTTAGCATACAGCGGGGCTGTAGTTCATCCTTCCACTTTTCAAGCACCTTACAGTTGCATCTGTACTATATAACTTGTTATGTACTGAGCCCATACGGCTGCCCAGGGAATAGCTTTGGGTTTGTGTGTTTGGCTTCCAGGATCATAGAAATACTGTATGAATGAGAGTTTCTCCTCCTCTCTTTAAATCCACAGCCATTATGTGGTAGACCACATAACGCTGGTCTGGGAGACCAGCAAACAACATGCTTGGAAATCAAAGCATGAGTGAATGAGAGACTTTGGTGTGTAGATGTAAATTCTAGTTGTACAGAAACAGCAAACAGACTTCATGAATTAGTCTAATTCTTTTAACTTTTCACAGTAGAAGACAATATTGATATTAATATACATAATTTGCAGGGTGTGTGCCTGTGTGCTCCTGCTTACATTGCAGTGTTGTGGTCCTGGTTATTTAGAGAAGTTCTCCAGATTACCTGCACTATTAGTGGGTTTAGCTGAGGAAAGAATCCGCTATTGATTCTGGGTAGGTCTATATCAGGAGGTTGTGGTACTTCACCATTGCTTGGCATTCCTGCTGGGATATTCCTGCTGTCTCTGCAGTGGAATTGTGTTGGGTAACTGAGGGTCTGTTCCAGAGCAAGGAAATAAATGGGAAAAAACTTCTCTCTGCAGGCCAGCTGGGGTTTGAGAAGCTGTGTGGGGACTGAGTTGAGTTTGAGATACAGATTTGAACCACTCAGAGAGAGCACAGGAGGGAGCAAATAGGACTCCCATTTTGGACTGGTGTGAAGTTTAACATTTTGAATGCACCACTTCTGCAGCTTTAGTACAGCTGTTTTCTACTGCAAAGATGGGGTTTGTCACTGTTGTGGTATCTGGGGCAGATACTGCCTGAGCAACAGATCGTGAGGCTTGTGCTGATTCCCTATGTCCTACAGGCTTCATGGGCAGAGGAGTCTGTCTTTCCATAACACTTGTGTTACTGGCCTGTGTGTACCAAGTTTTGGGACATGTTTCTGTATTGACAATTTTCACCTGGCCACCTTATCTGAAGCAGTCATCTCTAGGGCTCCTTGTGGTCTTGGCTAGTCCTCTGGATTGTATTTACTGCAAAAGACATTATTACTGGTATAAAGCTTAAATTTCCCTCTGATGAGCTTCAGGGTGGCACATCACAAGGAAAAATGTGAAAAATGAAAAGCGGATAGTGTAGTATTTTAGCTGAGCTCAATAGGGTTTTTCAGCCCAGAAGCTGACAGACCAAAACCTAGCATCCCCACCTCCCTGACACTGTAATGTATTCAGATCCCTGTTGTACACTGTAGGCGTGACAGACGATTCCAGGCCAGAGACACCCTGTGCAGCGACATTGCTGAAAAGCTGTGTAATTAGCTCAGCAGCCACAAAGCCAGAGAGAATCAACTTCTGCCTCTATCCAGATGCAGAGCTCACTGAAGAAATTCTTTTGCATTTGTTGCAGCTGAGTCCTACTGCATAATGGAGGCCTTAACATCACAGTTGGGGATAGCAATTTCTAATTCGCTTCTGGACTTAAAAAAAAAAAAAAAAAAGAAAATCATGTTTGTCCACAGCTGGAAGAGCCAGAACAAGGTTTGACAGGCTCTTGACACATGGGCCCTTGGAACCCTCTGCATCTTCGCTCTGCACCTTTTCCCTGAGTCGATCGTGTGTTTGCTCAGTAACCAGAGCATCACAGACCACTCTCTTCCTGCCCTCCCAGCTGTACCAGCACACTTGTCTGCAGGTCTGCACTGCTGAGCACATCCAAGACCTTTCTGTAGGAAATAGCCCTCTCTGCACTCTTTTGCCATGTCACTTTTTACCCAGAGGAGTCCTCTCATCTGACTCATAGCACAGTCTCGCAAACTTTTGCTGTCTCATCCTAGATGTGATATACATAGGGGCAGTGATAAGTGATGGGAGAGAAAGGCTATGATAGGGTTGGGAACATCTTGGGTCAGAAACTACTTTAATTACTGTTTGGAGGTTTTTTTCATATCCATTTTTCTTTTCCTTCATAGCTCTTGCTGCCCTTGCATATAACAAGTCCATTAGTCCAAAAAGACACAAACATCATAAGGTTTTAAAAACATAAATAGATGTGGGATTCCTTTTATTTATTATCTTGTTCTCCAAAATCTTGGTGGTTAGAAATTTATTGGAAAGGCTTAACTTAGTTTCTTTCTTAGCCACAGGACTCAAAGAGCTGGCACTTTTAGGAAAACCATAAAGCTGTGGTGAAATTAAATAAATCAGTCAAGCTGCCATTTGTTCAAGCAGCATCCTTTTATGGACACTGGGGAGTAAGGAAGAAGTCTTTGCCCGAACAGGATTACAAAAGAAATTGTCATATCATTTATGGCAGCCTCCTTATCATTATCATTAGAGCTAATGCCATCATCATTTTCCCCAGTGAAAGCAGGGCCTCTGGGGCCTCTCTGCTTCCTGACAGTGGAGACACCAGTGTGCATATTAATATGCAGCTCTCCTTATGCTAATGGCAGCTATTTGTAACATTAATATTTTCTTCCACCATAAAAAAATAACAACAATAATAATAATGCTTTGTCTTGAGGATTTGAGCTCTAATGTGCTTTGTAGGAAGGGAAAGAGAAAAGCCTCTGACCTAATTTTTGTATCCTTGAGAGGAAGACCAAATTTGCAGATGGCAGAGGTGCTGAAAACGATTGCCTGCCTCACAGGCAATGTGAAGGTCAGCAGGGAAGTCGGGTCTGCCTCATGCACAAAGCGAGCGGCAGCGTCATTCACTGCAAGTGCGCCAAATCGCTGCTGGAAGACCCTCTTTGGGCTGCATCAGCAGAAGGGCTGTGCTCCTCATGGACAGCCCTCTCTCCTGGTCTGGCCCCGCTGAACACCACACAGGTGCTTGCTCTGGGAGATGGAGCAACCACTTGTGTCTCCACTTGGTGGAATTTTGAGTGCTCCCCAGATGGTTTCAAGACCAGTCTCTCCATCCTTGCAGTTAGCAAGCCTAAAAGTGTGCCTCTGGGCACACCCTCTGTGCCTGGATGCCCTGCTGTGCTGTGGCATTAGGTATGGATCCAGGAGCATGTGGCTGCCCCGTGATATGCTGTGAAGAACAGCATTAGAGGTCTCATTACTACCCTGTCTGCACAGTAGGCCGTCATCGTTGGTTTTGTTCCGGTACTGTCCCACGCAGAAGGCAGGGTTCAGCTCCAAGGCTGTTTCAGTATCACTTACAGTAGTCACAGGTGCTGCACAGGTACAGGTCAGGAAGGCTGGAGTTTTCTGAATGGCCCTGCAGCTTTCTAATTTCCTAGAGCTTTTAGATTTGGATTGCTTAGAGTACCTGTTTTATTTCCAAGCTCTGGTGTTTCCTGTGGCCTTTGCCCAGTCGTTCAAATGGATGCAAACAGGGAATGCAGAGTGCAGAAGGCAAGAGAGGGAAACAAAAATAGGAGCTGAAACCTTGTCAGGTTTGCTCTCCGGCTCCAAGGCGTCAAGTGGTCTGTTTGCAGGCCAGCTACTGAACAGCACATTGTTAAAGTTTGGTTGTTTGATGCAAGTAAATGAAGAAATAAAAGAAGTTAAGTATTTTTGCAGGATGGGGGAGTCAGAACCTTTACAACTGCCTGTAATTAGTTACTCTGGGAGCATATGATGATATTTAATAGGCCCCTCAGTGATAGTTTTAGTAGCCTTTCCTGATGCCTGACAAATACTGAACATGGCATACTTAATGTTATTTTAATTAAAAAGTCTTTAAAGAAAATGTCAGTGATGTTCCAGTAGCCTGAGGTTTATCTGGGAGTAAGGGGGAAACGGTTGTTGTCAGAAGGCAGACAAGGAGATGCATTTTTTTTGTCGTAGAACTGTGTGAATTGGATGAGGACCTCTCTTACATCATGTTTATTTTCAAGTGTCTGAAGTTCCTCTTCATTGTAGTGCAATGCTTCATTTCTGCATTAAGTGCTTACAGTGTTATTTACTATTTTACTTTTTGACTTGAGGGGAGAGAGGGAGGAAGAGATCACACCATCTGTTGAATCCACATATTGCAAGATTTGGTGAAAGGAGAAGAAAACTACAAGAAAAAGAAGCAAAACACAAAAAGCCTCAAAATTACTTCCCTTTCAGAGCTGGTGTTCAGAGATGTCCCTTCTCACTACTGAGTGTCTGGCTGCCCCAGAACATGAGGCTGACTTCCAAATTGCCATGTACCTCAGAAATTACCCACACTGTCCTTCCCAACATACACCCTGTAGGAACAGTTCCCAAATACTGGCACTTGTTATTACTTGCCTCTAGCTTCAAGACATTTGGGTCAAGCCAAAGGTTACAATTTCACACTTTTCAATATAATTCCCCCATGGGTTAATAATTCTTTTTTTTTTAAAGAAAGCTGAAATTCTCTTGAAGCCTCATGGGAGCTGAACCCTTAAGCAAGTATCACAAATTGAATGACTTGTCCAAATCATGCCATTTACAAATATTTTCAAAAAACCAAAATTGTACTTAAAGCTTAACATAAACTAAAAATTACCCCCTTTTAAAATACCCTGGTGCAAATAATGCTAAGTTTAATACTGCCTCTAAGTATCGTACTCTGGTGTTTGCAGCTCTGCTGAATCACAGCTTGTGCTGCACAAAAACCTGTGAAATGAGCCTTACAGGAGGTGGAACATGGCTTTTATTTTAATTCCTAGCACATTAATTTGGGACCTATAACACTGAGCCCATCGGAGCTTCATTGTTCTTAATAAGCAAAGAACTTTACCTCTGGTAGTGGAGTTGAATCCCAAGAGTAAACAAAGAGGGTAACTAGAGAAGAATTGACTGAGGTGTTCAACAGTCTTTCAGGAACAATTAGTTGAAGGGGTCGGTGGCAACATAGGAAGCACTGGTTTCATGGGGTACTTCTGCAAAAAGAAGGTGGTTTCACCGTTTCTTTGAAAAGAGGGTTGTGCAGTAAAACCTACTGTTTAGCATCCTTTGGTAAATTTACTATCGCTGCCTTGTTCCTGTTGAGCAGAGTTGCTCCTGTTTTAAACTTTATGGTCTAAGAAGTAAAGTCATCTCCCAAGGTTCGCAGTCTTACGCTTCCTCTTTAGATAAAGGTCGATTGTGGTTCTTCTAGAAACATGGCCAGAACGATGCCAGGGTGGTTTAAAGTAGCCTCTGATCTTAACAAAAGGAAAACATATCCTCTTGTGGCAAGGAGCACAGGGCTGAATCAGCTATACACAGGCGTCTCCATGGCCAGATGTGGTTAGCAAAATCACTTGTTTTTGCTGCACAGCTGTGTCTTGAATCGATGGAGATGTTAGGTCCATTTGTTGGCAGGATTTCCTAAATGCCTGTGGAGGGGCACAAGGTATTTGTCAAGTGCGGTGGCATAAAAGAGATGTCGTGGAAAATGATAGCACTGGCAGTTCAGCACTGAGGAAGGCAGTAAGCCTTTATGGATTCTCTGGTACCTGTGAGTAATTCACATTGGATTTCTTCTTGAGGCTACTGGGTGCCCTTAGGATGCAAAGGAAAACAGTACTAAAGGGAATATCTGGGTTCACTGGGAAAAACTGCCACTGACTGTGTAGAACTTAATCGAAACTCACTGGCAATACAGTAGTGTTGTGACTCGTGCCAAAAGATGGTGCAGGGAGAAATTTGTACAAAGAAAGGGTGGTAGCTGCAGTGGCAAAGGGGAAGTGTGAGGTTAGTTGGGAGGTTAATCTTCTGCGTGTCTTTGTCCTTGTGAAAGCCCCTCTAATTTCTTAATCAGCAGGGGATTTTTTTGGTGCTCAAGTTTTGCAGGGTCTGAGCTAGGTGAAGCACCTGCCCTTATTTACACTCTAGTGCCTTGCATAATAATGAAGTAATCAACGATGTCAGAATGAAAGTGTCATTTGTAGCAACTGAGTGGTGTATATGAGCTCAAGTTGCTCAAAAGAAGTTTCTCTCCCCAGGTAACTTCTCCCTGTTGTCTTCTCCTTGGCTTGTCATAGCAAACACACAGTACAAAGCTCAGTGAGTCTGATCACTGTTAATTGTACATCAGGGAGAGCTAGGATAGTTGAGATCCCCAGTGTAGATCTCTTGGTTCAAAGGAATGCAAGGTTTAGCTCTCTATCCCTCCACCATACACACCAGCTCTGCAAGTGTCTGTTGCCCCCTCGTGACATGAACTCCCAGACTGGAGCTCATTTGACTCTAAGGTTAATTTTCTTTAGCCACTGGCAGGCTGATTTAAGTGTCAGCTCATTATGATGGCATTCTAATTAAAGCCCCACGATAGCCTTTGACCCTGTAAAATGACTTGGGAGAGAAGAAGCAAATAGGGCGATAAGCTTAGATGCTGGCACACAGGAGAAAATACATCCTGCCTGACGTTTGTGGGTGTCAACTTTAGTGCTATCAGATTGTCCTCTGGGAAGGACTGGTTATTAGTATTTATCTCCCTACGACAAATTCAGCAGCACTGATTTCTCTTGCTTCAAAGGGAGTTGCACCTTCTTCTGCCTTCATTTTCAAGGTGCATTTTTTGCAGTTTCTCTTTTCAGAAGAGTTGATCATGTAGGATATGGAAATGGGAAGGGGGGGGGGGAAAGACTCAGGCAGAATAAGTATTTCTATAGTCCGTGTGTGCCTGCATCCACATCCCAGAATAATTTTTTTTCTTTTGTGTCCCATGTGACACAGCCTTTGAAAAAAAGTGGGACAGCCATCCTGGGTCTAAACATGTAAGACTCCTACACAGCACCAGCATTATCTGAAACAGATCCTCTCAGAAAAGCTATTAGGAAAATGCCCAAACACAACAAATCCTACCTAGAATCCTACTGTCTGCTAAATCACTTTTGCCAGTTCTCCTTCTGTATCTTGAATCATGCCGTTCCCTTCACACCTTACCAGGGGCTCCTAGCTTTCTAGTTCCCTGCTTCTTTTCCCTCTTCTGTCCTTTTAATAGCTTTTCTTTGTACTTTTCCCATATATCCATAGGATGAGGAAGTACTGGGCAAGCAATAATGGAGTAAAGAAGTCTCAGTATTTTATTATGAACAGTAAAGAAGCCTGGAGGACATGATCCTCTTGAATTGAAAGCAGTGGCAATCAAATAGTATCCCCATACCTGATATATCTGAGGATGTCCCTGGATACACTTGCTCTGTGGCTGGGAGACTGATGTATGAAATTTCATGGGTTTTTATTGAGCAGGGAGGTAAGGTTGGAAAAGATGGGGAAACAAAACAGTGGAGGTTTATGCGAGGCAACATAGCAGGTCAGTGGCAGGGTGTACTAGAACTTAACTGCCTGTGGTTGTACTTCAGACTTGACCCAAGGTTCACTGAAATCATTTAACCTTTGCCAGATATAGTTGATATTTTTGTGTATGGGCAAGTTTAGAAAATACCACTTAATAGGAAGAGAAACCTTGGGTAGGATCATCCTCATTTCAGGAAAGTTTTGCCAGGAAGTTTTGCATTTTCTGGTGTAAGTGCATAGTGGTGGTAGAGAGGTCACACAAGAGTAGCTGGGAACCTGGGAGACAAAGCTATTCAGCTGGGACTGGGAGCATGGGGAAGGAGCCCTACAGAGAAGTCAAATAGAGCAGAGGCTGTAAAACAAAATTTGTTCCAGGGGAGCATCTCTATTTGAGGGTGATGTCTTGCTTTTGCACTTGCAGAAGAATGGGGAGGAGGGAAGGTCATTGTCTCAAACTGGTCTTGGTTCAGTCTAGATGTTGAGTGATTCCTTAGCAAGTGATGTGAGATAGAAGAGTAGTTTTCTGTCTACGCCTTCTGAGGCCAGGGATTCAGGTTGTCCAGGTCTGGTCTGCTAGAAGCCCTATAGGGCAATACTGATTTTCAGAGAGAGCAGATGAGAAGTTAACTTCTCGTAATAATGAGGTACTTCAGTAGTGTTCCCAGCTAGCATGTAATCTTGTAATTATTGGCTTTTGTGTGTGTATAGTATCCTGTCTTTCTTCCCCCTCTTCTATATGCGTGCAGGCACGCACTTATTCCTATCTCCATCATCTTTAACTAAATTAGAGTAAAATACTTCATTAGAGAGACTTTCAGCCAGGAGTGTGGGCCCCGGGGAGTTTATTTTCATACAAATGTATTATGCACAAGGTTGATCTGATCACAGACAATTTGAACTATCTTCACACCCCCAGGAAAATTCCTTTCATAAATGTAAATGATGAGACACGCCAAAGAACAGAAAACAAGATGGAAAGAGAGAAGAAAAGAAAGAAAAGAGTGTGCGCGCTGGGGGAAAGGAGATTATGGGCAGCCGTGGAGATGCTGGGTCTTGAGCACGGGATGTGAGCTGTCAGGGCTCTTTTCCTTGTCCTCTTTTTCCCTCTCACAGCGTAGCCTTCCCATTGAACACCAAGCTGTTGCAAGGTGCTGGAGGGGGAAGAGTGATGCATTAAGTACAATTTGAGATTATAATAACCGTTTCTATGGCAACAAGAAAATGCCCTCCATGGCTTTTGTTTGTATTTTGAGCGAGGAGCCATGAAGTGAAGGTTTGTAAACACAAGGTAGTGGAAGAGATGGGAGCAGGGGACTTGGTGGTGCCCTGTCCAGGATGCTGGCCCATCTGGGGCACGCACAGCTTCTTCTGGCGTCATGGGCTTCCTTTTAGCCTTGTATCAGTGGTTAGTTGCAGTTTTGCTTTTGGAATTTTCCTTGGACAAGAGAGAAAGCAAGAGAACAGAGGTGTGTGCTTTACCAGGTTCTTCGATGTTGAGCTGCTCAAAAGTTGGCACTTGTAGGACTGGGTATGTGTCCTTTGGTGTGGCCCATTGATTCTCCATGGGATTCTCCCAGCATCAGAACTGGTCCAGTCCTGACCCTTCAGGGATCTCCCTGGTAGAAGTAGTGAGCGTGGAGGGTGACTAAATTTCCACTTTTATAGAATATTAATCCTCCACTCACAGAAATTCACTGGGCAGAAATATGCGCTGTAACTGAAACCACTTCGGCTTCCCCTCTCCAGCACTGCACAGAGACATCCATCTATTATTAAAAACCCTATTAGTTGTGGTAAGATTGTACCACTCCCTCTCACTGTAGCTGCTGAGCGTTATCTAATTGGTTTTTATTACTACGCCATCCCTGGGAGTGTGTGGAGCTCAAATGCACATTTGCTGAGACGTTTGTGTTCCCTCATCCTTGTTGGGGATGCTTTTAAACCATTTAAGGTTTTGTCAGGAGGATTTAAAACAAGAGGGCAGGAGAGGAGGAAACTAAGGGAGACAGTTCCGAAGCTGGAGAGAACGTGGAGGATGGAGACAACAAGAGGCAGGACCAAGGGGGCTCAGTTTGGCTGGTCTGTCTAGTAGTTGTCCTGCTGGACAACTGGCCTCTCTGATCCCTCCAGCAGACAGTTCCTCCAGTTACCTCCTTCCCGAAAAGAGATGTGGTTACTGGGCTCCTAAGCCACCTCAGATGCTTGCTGGCTAGTCCAACTTCGTACTACTTGCATGCAGGGCAGAGTCCTCTGGCCCAGAAAAATGGCAAGGAGTGGAGTTTAATGAGATGGTAGGACAAACTGTGCCCATCAGGTGCAGAGCACAGCCAAATAAATATGCCGAACAGCAAGCTATTGAGACATGACTTGCCCTTTCTGTCCCCTTTGTCCCTCTATCTTACCATGGTTTTTCCTCTATAAATCTCATTGGTGCCTACCTTTCACTGCCTTCGATCTTTCCCCAAAATATCCCAAACATCCTGTACAATCCCCAAATGCTCATCCCCTGCATCCCATGATGTGCCCCATACTCCCCTGGCAGTAACCTAGGGATCAGCAGCCCTACCCTGTGCCACGCACAGCTCCGGCAGCGAGTGGTGTCTCTTGCTGCCCCGTGGCCCTGTGCTCTGCTGCGATCAGCGTTTGCGCAGCTCCGTCTGGATGTGAGAGGCTTGCACAGGGAGATGCGCCGGCGCTGTGGCTGATGATATTTGGGTAACAGGTTGCCGTGCAGATTTGAAGGTGTTTGAGTGCTGGGAGCTGCCACCAGGCAGCTGGTGAGATTACCAAATCCTCCCAAGCAGCGTAGGTGCGTCTCTCTTTTTGAAATGGGTGGATGTTAAGGGGTCTGATGAGCCATTTCTGGGGGAAAAAAAAGTAAAAAATAAGAAATCTTTCTTCCCCTTTAATCTCTTAATTACTTTTACAGATTTTGGGCACAAAGTCCTTAGCAATCGGTAAAGATAAGACTTCTTGAGAAGTGTGATGTGACTGCCTTTTTGCTTGTGATCTGCTGAACTAGGAACAGTGTAGCAGCCAGATATACGTATGCTCTGCACAGCCATTAAACAAGCTATAAAGCCTCACCACCGGTTGCTTGACTCAGGCTGGGGCGTTCTGTTTTTTGAGGTCCCTGATCCACTGAAATTGTAACAGACGGGTTGGTATGTGCTCTTGATTTCATTCATTCGTTTCAGAGGCATTGCTGCTGTGGTTTGAGCGGAGGCAGCTTAGATGGGGCTTCCAGTTGTTGAAGCCCAGCAGTTTAACTCTGTGATTTCATAGTTTTACATTGTCTGGGAACAGACACTCACATGCTGGTGACAGCAAAAAAGAGTGTTTTTCAGGGATTGACACGCAGCGAGGTGCTCGGGGGCTCCCCAGGCGTGCAGTGAAAAAGCTCACACAGGAACAAGGTGGGCTCACTCCAGGAACTCCGTCATGTTTCCTCTGTTCTTTGTGTCCCACCACCACTGCCACCTTCATACAGTCTCCTACCCAGTGTACTGGGTAAACAGATTTGTCCCTTTGCTGTCTGGAAGGGGCTGCTTGAGCTGGCTTGGCTCTGCCTGTCAGTGTTTCACTTCAGTGAGCTGAGGATGTGGTGCCAGTTGTGCTAATGGGATCGTTTAAAGCGAACTCCACTGTAATTTCATTTTCCTTAGGGAGAGAGAGGGGAAAGTACTTTCTCTTCTGAGCTACATCCCTGCTACTCACTTTACGTCTCTTGACGAGTCTGCAGCACACTAATTTCTCTCCCAGATCGCTCAAAAATCAAAAATGCTGGGAGCCGGAGGCAGGCCCTGGAGGAGGCCTGGCAGATGCTTGGCTGCTCTGCACCACCCAACCCAGGCTAAGGCCCGTCTCCTCTCAGTGGAGTGGCCTCAGCAAAAGCTCTCCCTGGTGCTCACTGTCAGGTCTCTGGCAGCCAAGCCACGCAGCCTGCAGCAGGCCACACCTTGAATTTGACTGGAATCCAACCCAGTGCAGGACCTTGCGGTCATTTTATTTATTTACTTTTTTATTAGCTGCATGCTGCCTGGCAGGTAACACCAAAGCACTGCCATTTGAGTTTGGTTTTGTACTTTGTGGCTCCAGTGCTGGCGTTTACTGTCTCAAATCACTTGGGAGCCTCCCAGGCTGGTGAGCATCCACCCCCTTCCTCATGGAGGGTTGCTGCAGTTGCAGTGGCTGAGAAATGTGGCTGCTCTCCTGGCAGAAAAGAGAGGGAGCTGCTGGTAGGGGTTTTCCTGAGGTCCCCCTAGCCCTGTATGGGGGGCTCAGGAAAACTGTAATTCAGTACCCGCTCAGTCTGAAAGCCCTCCATGTGCCAACCTTCAGGGTATGCAAAGAACCTTGTCTGTTTGCTGAGGCATCAGTCAGTGGCTAGCTGAGATGGATGGGCGGCCAGGGTAGGGAGTTGTTTTTCTGTCTAAACAGTTGATATTTTTCTGTTGTGTGGGTTGGGATATGCTGCTGGATTTGCTTTTGCTTTGCTGTATTGTTTGTTGAATGCTTGGGGGTTTGTATGTATCATTGAAATGGCTGGGGCCTGCAAGGGTTGCTTTTTTCCTCATCATTTAAAAAGGAATTAAAACAGATGAGATATTTTTCTTGTAATATCACACCTAAATCAAATGCTTTAGACCTCAGTCTCCTCCTATTCCCCCACTTCCCACCCCTTCCCCCTCCTACACACATACAAAGTTCAGCTGTTTGGGAATGCAGCTGAGAATTTCATACTGTCTAGTAAGCATGAACTGAACCTCTTTTCCTCCCTCTTCTTTAAAAAAAAAAAAAGCAAGAAAAAAAAAAGCCCACAATGTGAAGCATATTTGTGGTCGATGCATCTGTTCTGTAGCTGGCCCTCCTTTCTAGCTAGGGTGTAGGTTATTTCTGAATTACCCTAAACAGACAGTTCCCCCGCTCAGAGGTCAAGGTCGGTGCAGTGATTGCCAGGTCCCTTTGCTGGCAGTTCCCCGTGGGGAGTGATATTAGCCTGCACGCCTCTCCCGCTCCTACTCCCTACAGCCTGTTATTAAACAAGGACAAGTGGGTAGCTTGTCTGTGTCTGTGTGCGAGAGCGCGACTCTGTCACCTGATGCATACAGATGGCTTATTAACCAATTAATTCATAGGACTAAATTGGTTAAATCAAACTAAATGACACCCAATTGCTGTACAAGGGTAGAAATGGATTGGAATAAGTGTTTCTTAAATGCCAGCCTCGTTGAGCAAAGGAATGAGTAGTGGAAGGAGGAGGGGGGCTCATGGAGGAGTGGGGAAGACAGCAGATGCTGGCAGGCAGCAAAAGCAGAGCTGTCCAGGGCATCACGTCCTAGGGAAGGAAGTGGCTCATGAACCCGTGGCAGTCTGTGCTGCCAAGAAACCGGATCGCTCTTTTTGCTGATGACACTTAAGGGCTGGGAATGCCTCTGGAGAGGGAGTCCCAGCCACCGCCTCCCTCTGTGTCCCAGGCAAGAGGAGGTGGCTTCTCAGGTCTCAGACTTTGTTTGGAGCATGCATTAGTATTTGAACTATGATGATTTGGTTGGAGCATGAACTATTGTTTGTTTGTCTCAGGAGCAAGGGTTGGATTTTTCAGAAGTGCGGTCTACCGCCACCTCTGTCTGAAGTCCCTGGGAGCAGTTGATGTTCATCATCCTGCAAACTCTGGTTTCTTTGTCATTTTTCTAATCAGGTCCCAAGGACTGGGCAGAAAAGCTACACACAGCTGTAGTGCTGCTGCATACCTCATCTACAGCAATCCCATCGGTTGCTTAGAGATCCTCCTCTCAAAGTTTTTCCTTGATGGCATTATCCTTTTTTTTTTGGGGGTGGAGTGTTGACCTTGGCTGGGCACCAAGTGCCCACCAAGACACTCTGTCACTCCTCAGCAGGAGAGGGGAAGTTCATTTACCAATTACTGTCATGGGCAAAACAGACTACACTTGAGGAGATTAATTGATTGCCAGTTAATAACAGAATAGGATAGTGAAAAATTAGAGCAATACTAAAAACACCTTCGGTCACCCCTTCCTTCTTCCCAGGCTCCACTTCACTCCCAGTTCTTATATATCCCCACTGAGCAGCGCAGGGGAACAGGGAATGAGGGTTGCAGTCAGTCCATGACACTGTCCCTGCCAGTCCTCCCGCCTCATGCTCTTCCCCTGTGGCAGCATGGGGTCCCTCCCACAGGAGACAGTCCTTTCGGAACTGCTTCAATGTGGGTCCTTCCCATGGGGTGCAGTCCTTCAGGAATGGACTGCTCCAGCATGTGTTCCCCATGGGCTGCAGCTTCTGCCAGAAAGCTTTCTCCTCTGTGGGCTCTGCTCCATGGTCACAGATCCTGCCAGAAGCCTGCCCCAGCGTGGGCTTTCCAAGGGCTGCAGCCTTCTTCAGGGCACATCTGCCTACTGCTCTGTAGGCTGCGAGGGGACAGCCTGAGTCACCATGGTGTACTGCAGGGAAATTGGCTTGTGTTTCTGGAGCACCTCCTCCCCCCACCCTTTTCACTGACCTTGGGGTCTGCAAGGCTCTTTTTCTCGTGTTTTCTCCTCTATCAAAGCTGCAGAACAGTGGGTTTTTTATTCTTTATTAAATGTTATTGCAGAAGTGCTACTGGTGTCACTGCTGGGTTCAGCTTTGGCCAGTGGCAGGTGCATCTTGGAGCTGGCTGAACCTGGCTCTGTCCTACATAGGGACAGATTTTACTGTCTTCTCACAGAAGCCACCTCTGTGTTCCTCCTTTCCCCCAGCCTTGCCCCTTAAACCCAACAGACAGTGTTATAGAAGATTTTTAATAGAAAAGCACCCCTTTTCTTTTTACCACACCAGATACTGACCTTTTGCCCTATGTTGTGATGTAGGTGATGGACTTGATAGGATTGACTGGATGACTGTGAGTGGGAGCTATTTCCCCGGATCCCAGTTCAATTTAACAACTACTGTGATATGTAAGAACCATAACCTGATTTGGAGCAGTGGAGGGAGTACAGAAGGAAGAATACAAAAGGCAGAGGTGCACATCAGAAACTATGGTGCTTTATGTTATGGCTTCAATGTTTTGCTTGCCTCAAGGCTAGACCTCGTATCGCCACATCAAAGATTAGGTTGCTTGAACCACTGTTTTACCAGAACTGATAATCTAAAGGAGGTCTTCTAGCTGCTTCCCTTGGCAGGTGCTGCATCTTGCTAGTCATGACCATGGAGGAAGGTCCATGGCTCTCCTTAAGATGTAGCAGCAAGCTGGCCCATGCAAGGCTATGGGAGATGCTGAGTTATAAGCCCTTCCATGAGGCAAAGTCATCTACCATAGACTGTGAACAGCTTATGGCGGCTTCCTGCCAACAGCATCCTTCTTCAGCATGGCCCAGGGCCAACTCTTGTGTCGATTTTCCCCCTTGTAGACCCTTGATCAGTGCTGTCTCCCCCAGGGTACCCACATGCCCGACAGCAGCACGGCACCGGTTCCACCTCAGCAGAAGGGCCAGGGCCACCTCCCATGAAGGTGGTGCCAGGAGCAAGGCTGGCTTCTAAGGATTGGGACACCTGCTTCCTCGTGGCAAGCAGGTTCCTGGGGTTAACTCTGGGTCGGTGCTGTTTGGGGAGCAGCTGGACTTGCTCTGTGTGGGGTGGGAACAGTCTTTTTGTGGAGGAGGGCGCTGCTGCTTAAAAGGGTAGTTCTGACAGTGCTTGCAGCAGGGGGGAAGGTACGAACCCTTCAGCGTGGAGTGGGAGGTTTGTTTTAGTGGCTACCACCAGGGCCACCTGCAGAAAAGAGTGACAGCATACTTCAGCCAAACCTGTTGACGTCACACGTGCGCTCGCACACACCTGGCGCCTGTACGCAGCGAGAAGGGGAACCTCCCAGCCCAGCTCGCGGGCGCGCACATACAGAGCACGGGCCAAAAGCCCGTGCCCAGGTCTGGCACCGCCGCTCGCACAGCGTTAACAAACCGCACATGGGCCGAAACATACATGCACATGGAGTACAGCCCGCTAGGGAGGAAACCTGGGGAATATGCAGAACTGCCAAGAGCAGATTCACCAGCACCCTAATACGGGCTGGGGAACCACGGAACAAACACACGCCTGACTATTATGTCAGTGTTAAAATTGCTCTTCTTCAGTCGCTGCAGCAAGATAAAGTCTCCGAAGCCCGTCATGCTGCGGCATCTTTTTCAAGGCTGCAGTATACAGAGTGTGTATAAAATATTGAATCATTTAGGGGCTTTTCATCTTTTCTTTCTTTTCTTTCTTTTTTTTTTTTTTTTAAGGAAAGAAAAATAGGATTTACACTTTGTCCACTGGCAGAGCAAATGTTTTATGTGCTGGAGCCATGACCACTGCTCTAGAGCATTTGATGCGTATATTTTGTGGCCTTTTTTTCCTCCATCTTATTATCATGCTACTGAAAAGGGTCAAATCAACCATTTGGAAGGGTAATTTTTTACTTTCAGAATGGAGTGTACTCCAACAGCTGTAAAACAAACTTCGCCACCTTCTCATTCACATTTGTCCTAGAAAGATGCCTCGCTTTCCCTTGGTCCTAATAGCCCTTGGTGGCCCTGGGAAAGCAGGCTGAGGAAGGGAATGATTTCACTAATTGCAGAGGTGGAGTAGAAAGATGTGTGTGTGGTCCCTGGTCAATGAGAATTTGAGACCAAACTTGGTGAGGCACCCACAGAGAAGCTGGACCTCTGAAGTCCGGATTGCACTTTACCTCCCTTCAACGCTCTACCCCATGTACCTGTTTCCCCGGGGCTCTAATCACGCATGCTATTAATTGGGTCAATATATTGCTTCACAGGCTGTGTGTAGTGCTGGCCTGCTTTAGCTGGCAGCAACTTTTTATGGTTTCATAGTATCCTGTTTAGGGGAGGGGGGTGGCCTGTGGCTAAGGGCAGTTTTTCGTCTCAGGCTGTGCACAGATTACATCCTTTTCCCACAACTCAGTTTCCTCACCCTTTCTGGAGCAGTCACAGTGCTGATTCCTCTCAGGACGAGCTAGACAGGCTCGTTCATTAGTATTAGAAAGTGCTTTGAGGTCTCTAGTAGGCAGATAAGCCACTGCTCTTCTCTCAGCTGTTTTTCCCTCTCCGCACCATTTATAATGATGTGGACTGCCTCTCCAAGTCAGAAGTTAGAAGCAGGTTGATCTCAGCTCAGGTTTTGTTGTTACCTTTTATTATCAGAGCTCTGACAGTTCAGAGTCCTTGCTTGGGCATGGCGAACACAGCCTTTTATTGTTTCTGTGGTCTGGACAGAACTTCTGCAGACACAAAGCAGCAGCCCAGGGTAATAAGAGAAGACAAAAATTTAATTAAAAAGGAAGAAGAAATAACAGAATTCTCTTTTATTGCAAAAAAAAATAGAAGGGCTGAGGAGCTTGTTGATGTTTGTCAGTGTAGTGAGGTAGGTCTGTTATTGCCAGTCTGAGAGAGAAACCTCAAAAGATTTTTAACTTCATATAAGCAACCAAAAGTTTTTACGACTCTGTGAATCTAAGGGCTTTGGCCTCTGCATCTTGTACCATGTCGACGTGTAGCTTAGACACCTTTACAACTGCGTTCCCTCAAGCCATTCTCCAGTTGTGTCAATGGGTCTAAGTTGGCAGTACTCACACGCAAAGAAATGAGTGTCAAGTTTGGAAGTGCCTTTGCCATTAGGATGTGTAGTATAGGTCCTCTTGTCTGCAGGTTGAGTGGCACCAGGAGAGTCAGGGAAGGTCCAAGCAAGTGTGAGGAAATCTAGTATGTGAAAATCTATGGATGTCTTGATAATCTCCATCCCTGCCCCATCCCAAGGAAGGGGAAATCTTTTGGGGAAGCAGTGTCAGGGGATTCAGCTCTAGGGGAAAGTGCAGTTCCTTCCACTTCCCTACATCACCTTGGGAAGTGGGAAGGAGAAGGAAGGAGTTGGAAAACTGGAGAATTCAATCATAGACAAAATGTAGGTCCAGTGGGTCCTGAGCCCAGTCATCTCCCATTAATCACCTCTGAATGCTCAGCGCTCTTGCGAGTCCCCTGAGATGACAAGGGAACGTTGAAGGTGCCTCGGCAGGATCAGAACTCTTGGGCCAGGAGCGTCCTTTAAATCTTGAATATTGTGATACAAAGAGGAAAAAAAATCCACAAAACATCCTTACTGGCTTTTCTGTCCTTATCTTTGAAAGATGCAGCAGGACTCAGGTGTATAATCATGTCCAGACAATGAGAGGTACATTCAGAGTGAATGTATATCCAAATGTTCATCCCTTTACTTCGAGTATTTATTTAGTTGCTTTTCTTGTCACTTTTCTGTGACCTTTAGCAAACTAGGTGTTTTGGCATTAAACACAAAAGTTTGCAGTAAAATGGCAGGGGGGTGGAAGGAGCCATCTTTTTATGCTAAGCAGCCTATTTTGGTCTTAAAATGTCTTTCAGCAGGATTTCACTTCTGTGAGGAGAGTGTTTAAGGGAAAAATAGATTTAATTATGTATCTCTTCTTCTTTTTTTTTATCAAGTCAAAGCTAAAGAAATTCTGACTTTCCATTTTATTGGGAATTGCTTCCTAGCACCGACCTGCTTTGCCATAGCTTCTGGAGTACATCGTATTTCCTCAAATCACTGGGTGACTCCAGGGACAGATAGGAAATTTCAGTCGCAAGGAAGAGGAGAGGCACCGCCGTGCATCTGAGATGCAGGAGGCCTAGAGGCTGCTCTCTGCGGTGCCGCGCGCTGCTTCGGTGACCTTGGGGAAGGTGCGTGGCATTTCTGCAGTCGAATTACCCATTTGTGAGCTGGAGAGGGGACAACTCATGTATTAGTGATGTTGCAAGGAGAAACCTAGTCAAATCTGTGAAAAGCTGCAGCGAAACGGTCGTTGGGGCTTTAGGTAGGGGTGAGCTGAGGTTTTGAGAAACTGCTGTGGCAGAGAATTATTCCTGTCTTCTAGAGGCTCGGTGATCTGTACTTACATTGTCAGTCTTCTGCATAGCAAATAAAAGAGCCCCACAGCCCCCAGCTGAAGCCTGGAACACCACCATCACTGTGCTCCTGGGAAACTGAGTCATGGAGAGGCTGCGTGGGGTGGCAGGGTCTGGGGGGAGACACTGGGATGGAACATGAGAAATGAAAGGCTCCCACCTTGCTTTCAGATGTCTACAGCACGCCACTAATAGCTGTTCCTCAGCTTGTCTCAGCAGCGTGCCAGGGGACACGTATCTGTGTAACAAGCCTGGCTGTGCATTGTGGTAGTGGCACTTGTGTTAAGGCTTGGAGCACAAAGTACCTCTCCCGCAGTAGGTGGGGATAACTGCAGTTTTGGGAGGGGGCCCGGGTGTGCTGGGCCCCGCATAACTCGCTGAGCTTCCCAATGGGGATTTTTGACTCAGGCTCGCTGGTGGCATCATTTCCACTAGAGAGGTTTTAAACACTGCTTGTCTTGGGCAGCGTCAGACAGTGTTTAATGAAGAATGAAAGAATCAGGGTGTTCTGTATTGTGCTTTTGGGGGAAAAAAATGTCCCCATAGGAGCGCTGAGCAGCAGCAGCAGAGATGGGCACCAAGCTGGCAGTGCCGATGCTCAGCTTATGACTGTATGGGATGGAAGAGAGTAAGGAACAACATCCCGCCCATGGCTGCAGTGGGAAGGCTCTGCAGGGAAGGAGAGGGGGGTCGCAGCTCCCCATCGCCTGGCTACGACCAGCAGGAGAGATTTGGTACCCAGCCATGCCATGAATACAGAATCGGAAAGTACCCCGGGGGCTGTTCCAAACACAGTTGAGTTTTTTTGCCGTCTGTACTTCTTCCTAAGGCCACAATGCCGCCCCTTCACAGGCTTTCATCCCAACTTGCCCCTCTCCCACATCCCAGCAAACACTGGAGCACAGTGAGGGAGCTGGCAGGCACTCTGCCTTTCTCCCTTCCCTCCTCCTCTCCCTGCCAGTTTTGTCCTTCTTTGCTCACTGCTGATGAGTTCTTTGGGGTCTTTCTTTCCCTGAGCGTGCGTGCCCAGCACAGCGCAGCGAGGGCTTGACCCCTGTTAGGATCTTAGGCGATAAGGACAGTTTCTTGCCTCCATCTCCACTGAGTCTGTGGGCTGCGGTGGCATTTCATCAGCTGCATGCAGAGAGGCATTGGTGCCCATTGCTAGTGTTGTCACCTGGAGTCCATTCCTCACTTGGAGCTGCTGCTGCTGGTTGATCCACCGTGGATTTTTGTTTGTTTGTTTGTGCCGATAATGGAAATGTCTTAGTACCTGCCAATTATGGGGAAAAAAAGAAAAAAGAGGAGGCAGCAGTAATCTGCTCTATCTTTCTTTTTTCTACCTCTCTCCATTTTTTCTCCTCTCCGCTGGGACAGGAGTAAATAAAATGCTTGATAAAATTTAGGCTTTATGTGTGTGAGAGAGATACTTATTGTGGTGAGCTGGGTTGAAGAAATGAGATTTGCATAGATATGGATGGATAAAAAGAAGAAGAGATTGGGAGAGGAATGCTTGAATACTGAATAACTGAAAATATATGGAGCTGAATGCATGACTGGGAAAAGTCTCTGGACTTCAGCGGAGTTATATTCACTTGCTGGAGTTGTATTCCAGCCTCAAGACTCCATGCTTAGCCCCTTGTTTTGCTTTTAAACCATATTACTCGTTTTGTCTGTTAACTCCCTAGGTGTCTCATTTGAGGATATTCTTTCTCATTAGAGTGTGAGAGGAATGAATTAGTGTTTGCTGTCCTCTAGGTACTTCCCTACCGCAGAGATCCCACAGTGCTTAGCAGGGTGATGGTGGGGCAGGCTTCTCCTAGAGACTTTGGGCAAGGAAAACACCCGTTGCCCGTGACAATTAGAATTTGTGGAAGCCCTGAGAAGCAGCCCTGGCATCATGAAACTACCTGGGCTGCAAACAAAGGGTAGGAAATCCCCAGCATCCTCAGTTTTGCAGTTGTCCTCATCTCTGGGGGGACTGAGCCCCAGGCTTGCATCAGACTGGATCAAGTAGCTTCCTGTTCATGCCAGTACCTGGCTTTTTGAATTGTACCTAAGAGTATCGTGACTCTGCTGGAAGTTGAAAGGGTCTTGAGAAGAGTTTTTCTTCAGGGGTTTACACTTCTTTCATGTTGCTGGTACTGCATAGGCTGGGAGGTCTGGACATGGGGGTTTGGGTTGGCTCTCATACTCGTTTGATTCAGAAGCCTAGCTCTCATGGTGGCTGGTAGCAGATATGTCAGAGAAGAGGAGCAAGGCGGTACATTTGAGTAATCTGACCCCATGCTAGGTTTCATTCCTAGCCATGAGAGTGAGGAGCTAGTTTACTTTCTGAGGTTTTAATGTGTATTCAAAAATGTTGCTGTCATTCATCGTCATAATTTTGGATGTTGCAGTGTGTCTCCATCCTGCCCCGTCTGGAATACTGTGAGAGCCTTCCTTTCAATTACTTCCTTTAGCTTCCAGTCCCACAGTCTAATAGGATAACATGTGGAGGGGGAAAAATGCAGAGAAAAGGTGTTCCAGCAGCTTTGAATTCAGCTTTTCATTTAGCTGAATGCCGCCTTAGTCCTTGTTTCCCAAGCTTGGACAAAAGTGTAAGCTGATGAAGGAAGGTAGCTACCTACTTTTCATATGCATAGGTGCTGTGAAAAGCCCATGGAAAGTGTCCCTGTGATCTCTCTCTCAGGCAACCCAAACCTGAGAATTGAACACACAGGGATATTTCTTCCACCTGACTGTTGGTGCTTTGTGGCCAAGTCTTTGGTGCCCATACCCAAGCAGAAGGCAGGTTTGCTCCGACTCAGCCCATATCTGGGCTGCCCTATTTGCAGTCTTTCCACATGATAAACGGGCTAATTAATTTACAGGGCAGAAAGGGAAAAGAAAAAAAAAAAGGGGGCGGGGAGGAAGGAGGGGGACTGGATCAATTGACAAATTGAAATGTCACTTCCCAGCCTGCAGCTGGACGCTGCTGCCTCCCCTCTCTCTCCCCCACCCTCTTTTTTTCCGTCTTAGCCTTTTGTTTTTTGATTTGGTTATAAAAGCTAGGAGGTAATTGAAACTGGCATCGGAATCAAACAGGGTGACCTTGCCAGGTTTCTTCCAGTCCTGCCACGCCATCCGCACCAGCTGAGGGACATAAAAGAGGATGGAGTGGGAAGCGAGGGAGGGCACCGGCGCAGGGAGTCCCCTGACAACCCGGCTGCTCGCATGCCTCTCTCTTTGAAGGGCTTCTCTCCCCTGTGTCTCTTATTTATTTAATTTTTATCCAAGGCAGCCAAAGTGCTTTGGGGACCTGGGAGGTTGACAGCAGGAGCACACCGGCAGCTCGTTCTTAGAACTTGGCGTGTAAAATCTGCGGTGGGAACCGAGTGACGCAGCCTGCCAGCTCGTGAGAGCTCTGCCAGCTTGAAGGAGCTGCAAAAACAAGGCTGTCCATGCCTTGACCTTATTGGTCCGCCTGGAGCTAGAAGGAGCAATCTCTTACTTCCAGCCTCCTGATATGTGCCTCTGCCCATGCTCCCCATTTCTGCCTTTTAGCAGCACCCCTTCCTCATGACTGATCCAAGAAAGCTCATGTTGCCTGTGAGCTGAGCATTTGCTCGAGCTTGGGTCTCCCCAGAACGAAGTTCTGTGCACTGGTGGTCTATGGCTTGTCGGTACAGAAGCAGTTTTTGTGCTTAGCAGGGCTGGTTACTGCGACGTACCTCTGGCCAGATCCTCAGCGAGCTTTTCAGGAGGTACCTCTGTGTGTGTGCCTTTCCCCGCTGGCCCTTTTCTTCGGCAAGAAGTCTGGCATGCAGGGCGGTGTAGCACATTTCCAGGGGTCTCCAGGTTCTGGAAGGAGTTCTTGGAGTGTAGGGTTGCCAGGTGCAATGGGAGCAATGCCTGGGGCCCTTAGGTCAGACTAAGCAGAGCCCTGAGACTAAGCGGAGCCCTGGTGCAGCCCAGGTTTGAAACATAAGGGTCTCATAATAAGAGGTGGTTAAAGTCTGAGCTCAAGGCACATAAACCAGCAACAGATAAATCTCCACTAAATCTGTCCCATCTTTGTTGCCCTCACACACAGCCAGGTCTGCGGTGAGCTTTTACAAACAGGAGCGCAGAGCAGGGATGAAGTGATGGAGGAATGGTGTAAAGGAGTCAGAGGGGAAGTTGGCAAGGCTGGGAGATGGAGCCCTAAGAATTGGGCTTCCCACGCTGCCAAATTGGATGTTGGAGGGGAGTGCCATACATTTTTTACTCCATTTCCAATCCCCTAGGCACTCCACCTCTGCCTCTTCAAGCTGGCTGGTAAAGCTGGCTCTCGGCAGCCCGGCAGCCGCAGCTTGCTCGCTGCGTTTCACTGCCGCAGGAGCTGGGGGGAGAAGATGGCAAGCTTATTCACAGGCCATGGAGAAGCTGGGCTCGGAGCAGGTCGTGTTGAGTGGGATCAGTCTAGTCTGTACAGTAATATCCCCGTGTCCCTCATCCACTCGTTAGATCTCTCTAGGTTTACACTGAAACTGCTGAGGTAAAAATAATTTATTTTTTTTTATAAGCCTGTATTTCTTTGTTCTGATACAAATGAAATATGGAACACGTGAGCAAGTGGAGTTCCCACAGGAGACTAGGTGGAGAAGCTTGTGTCAGCAGAAGGACGGCAGAAGTTTATGCAGGCCTTGATACTGCCTCGGTGAAGACAGTGATTTGTGAGCTAGTGGAGATGAATAATACAATTTAATTCTGTTGCTGCTTTGCAGACTTAAGCCAAATTTCAACATGACTTTGGAGATACTTTTGGTACATGATGTGATAGTGTTTTCTTGTGGGACTAATTCAAGCATGATGCTGCGCTCATTCACAGCAGTAGTGGTGTTTCCATGAACTTCAGATGGATCAGAATTGGTATCTTTAGTGAACAAAATAATCTTGAAATGATTATTTACCTTTCCCTGCCAGTGCTGCATTGTTGTGGCTTGCATGTTTTGCAGTTAGTGTGGATTCTTCCATTTCCCTTCCTTTTCTGTTTCTAGGCAGCGCTCACTTTCAGATCCTCAGGTGCTAGCATCTTGCTGCAGATTTGGGCTGTGCACCAAGGGCTCTCATGTATAAACTCTTGGGGAATTAAGTTCTATTCCCCTGAAAGGGCTCTCTTTCACACCCTCCTACCATTAATATCAATGTAATTAGCGAGACTTCACCCTGTGCAAAATGCTGCCTGCTCTCCCCCTGCATGAAGCATTTGCTGGTAAATAATGCAAACCATATTTTTGTGAACATTAGATCAAATTTGGCAGTGAATACACTTTGGCTGCACGTAATGCCACTTTAACATACCCCCTCTGCACATTTTTTGATGAATTTCATTTTATTGCCAAAAAGAATAAAAAGAAAAGTTCAGCACGGTGGAAATATTTATAGAAATGGAATCTTAGAAATCTCACCCTGAGTATTCAACTTAGAAGGATTTGTGCGTTTGTCCAACCTTAGCAGTTGTCAAAGAAAATCTGTCCTGGAATCCCTCGAGCCCTGATTTGACCCATCAGAATAAGCAGCATCAGATTTTTAGTCAGAAGCTAAGCGAACTGCTGCAGTTGGCAGATAATATCACATATTTATCAATAGTAATGATTAGTTTATTCTCTAAGGCATGAGGTAATATAGTCTGTGTCACCAGCACTGTTACTTTATATTTGGATGTTTTGGTTCCCCATGCAAATGTGCAATTCCTTGCTTCATTTTGCTAAACTCCGGGCTTTAATGTAATGTGGCAGTGAGTTCCCTTGCCTAAGTTCAGTGTTCTGTTAAAAAAAAATATTTCACTAGCAAATTTGTAATCACCACCTTTCAGCTTCATTAACTGCTCATTTTTTCTTGCATTACAAAAAAAAAAAGAGAAAACAGTAGCTCTCCACCTCCATTCTGTGTATTATTCAGTATTTTATAGACTGTTATCACACCTCCTCTTATTTGTCTTCTCTTTGATATAAACTGCCCCCCTCTTCCCCCTCCCCCCTTGCCATTCCTGCTTCATGTATGCATTTTTCCACTCCCGTTATCATTCTTGCCACCTTTCGAAAGAGGAAGCTGAAACAATACATCGTGACTTATCTGGCCACTAGTCAAACCATCTGGAATTTCAGACTTCACCTTAGAGAGGGGGGGAAAATTGTGGGGGGAAAAAATCCATCAAATAAATTGGAAAAACAAATACATTTATTGAACTCACCATCTGGTAGTGCGCATTCCACCAACAGAACAAAAAAAAAACCCCACCAAGCTAAATTCAACAAATCAATTATTCATTGTGAATTATTCACTAGCTTCTATTCCAAACACTGCCAAGATGTGTTTGTTTATTTTTATTTGGAGTTTAAAAAAATCCATGGCAACATTGCTGTTTGTCTTAGTGCTCAAGCACAAAGTGCCGACCCGCGCTTCTATTCTGAATGCCTCTATTTAATCAAAGAAAAGCAACAGAACAAGGAAGAACAAAAGCAAAGTTCTCAGAAAAGAAAATAGCCTGTGTCTGTAAAGTACCCTTTCACCAGTTCCTATAAAATGGCAGGTGTTCCAGGAGACCAGGCTATTTTGGAACTACAGACGTGTAAAACGCGGCAAGGGAGAGACCCTATCCGTTGTGTCGGTGTTACGATAGCGCCTAACAGAGAGGGTGGGGGGGTTTGCCTCATTGCTTCAGGGAACCCGCATCTCAAGCCGTTCTTCTGGGGTGTGTCTCTGCCTGCAGTCGGCTTTTTGTTGGAACCAAAGCAGGTGGATTTGATTTTTACTGGAAAGGACCTTAATAAGATGGGGCAACTACAGGTGAGGCTTTGCTTGCACTGCGGAGCCAGGGGAGGAGAGGGCGGGAGAAGAGTGAGTTTGAGCAGGCGATGCGGGAATGCCTGGGTGGAGGAGGGTTGGGAGCATCCTCAGCGGCGCTGGTGGGAAGCGGCCGCGTGTGTGGGCCGCGTCGCTGCGGTGGTGGCTGTCAGGGGCTCAGGCTCCTGCCTGTGCTGGCCTCATGTTTCGCAGCTCTGGTTGTACCATGGGACTGCAGGGGGTCTGGACGTGTTGCAAGGCCGTGGCGATTTGTGATGTGCCCTCTGGTTTGTAAGCTTTTGCAGAGTACGGCCGTCTGGGGAGCTGGGAGAGCTGGGCAGCTCTGGGGAGCTGGTGGTTAGATCTGAGGAGTCAGCAGAAGGGATGTGGCGATGGCTGGTCATCCACAGTCCCCGTCCTGGCTGCTCTGTTGGAAAGCACAGCGATAAAGGAGCTGTTCTCCCTTCTTTCCAGTGCTCTTTGTCCCAACTCAGTTACACCTAAACTAACTGAATACTGGCTGAAGGGCAGTCAGGTATGTTATTTGTGTTAATCCAGGAAATAAAATTCCGCCATGACTTAGGCTTTATATTGATTTTAGTCTCCTCCAACATGAAGTGCTGGGTGCCTCGCCGTGCAGTGAAAATGCTGGGGACAGGTTTTCCACCCGTGTAAGCAGCCTGGCTCCTTAGCTGTTGCCACCTTCGGAAACCAACAGTGGCCCTAAGGCATGCAAGCATCCTTTTACAGGTGCTGGTCTTGGCATCCCACCGCAGGATTTATGTCACCTCATATGAGATGTTCTGTTCTGATTTTATAGGGGTGTTGCACCAGAAAGCCCTGATGCCTTCACCCAGGAATGAAACTCTGTTATTCAGTGACATATTTCCAGAAATAGGGGAGGCACAAGCTCTCATTTGAGATTTACTCCACAAAATTTTGCTATTTTAACTTTTTTTTTTTTTTAAAAAAAAAAAGCAGAACCCTACTTGCTTTCAGATGCAATTTTTATGCCCCTTGATCAGTGCCTGGCTGGTCATCAATTTTATGCCTGCAATTAAATTGCAGGCACAAAATGTTCCACCATTAAGCCATGGACAAAAAAGCTGCTGTCCCAAATTGCACCTGGAGAAGATTGTAAGGATTCTTATTGGTAAAGCAGTGCTCCTGTTTTGAATGCTTGCTACCTTTTTAAAAGCGTGGCCCAGATTTTCGGAGCTAAACTTAGAATATTTAAAACAGTGGCATTTCCTATCTGCTGATGTCCTCAGCTACCAGGTTGCTGTGCTGAACTGTTTACCCTGCTAGAGATCTCTACTGCTTCTTGTGGCACGGATGCAAAAGTATATATTCAAAAGAAAAGGCGAGAGAGAGGAAAAGAGATTGAAATTGAAACCACACAAGATTAAAAACAAATGAAAACAAAACCCCAAAAGCCCAGCAAAAGAAAGATTAGGGACTTATTTTTTTTCCTATTATTCTCTTAGGAAAAAACTCCTCTGTTTAATCGTGCGATTGCCTGGCTTCAGTCCAAATGTTGCTGCTCTTCGACTCTGGCTGTTGTGGCTTCCTAGTCCTGGTGTGCCTGTTCCCATTGCCCTGCCACAGGCTTGCCAGGGCTGTGGAAATGTCCTGAGTGTCAGCATCGCCTGGATCAGTGGGGAATATGGGACTGGTCAGTTTTGGATTGGGAGTGGCTGTGGGAAGGGGAGTGTATGTGGAAGTTACGGGCTTTGTGGGTGTGCGAGTGATGGGTAGACATTTGGTATCTTCCTGGGCCTCATAACTGGCAAACCAGAATCAGGTTGTGTGAACTAGGGGACACGTCTGGTTTCAACACTCAACAGAAGGAAGCTCAAAAGAAGATGCATTTTGCAAGGGAGGATTCCAGTTTGTTTGGGATTTTTTGGGAGAGGGGCTTAAAGTGAATGCCAGCAATGCATTCATTTTTCATCAACATTGTCCTCGAAGATACAAGGGAGTTTTGTTGGCCTCTACAAGTGTTTTATTCCAATAGTTATTGTATGTTCAACAATAAATTAAGTTAAAATAGGCTAATAACACATATTCACTGATGCTTTAACAGCTCAGTAACGGGTAAGAACTTCCGTTCTGACCTCACTCTCCTCCTCAAGTAAACAGACAGTGGTGTGTAAGCCAGGTAAAGATAGGATCCTCAAACAGAAGGGATAGGTAGGCTGGGAGAGAGAGCAGTCTGAAATAAATGCCTCTCTAATTACTGATGTGTGATGACGAAGGACTGAGGAGGTCGTCAGAGGCTTCTGTGTTAGTGTCAATACAAAGTTTTCTCCCAGCAAATAACATGTACAATGAGAAACTGCACTTTCAGCACTTTGAATCTTGCTGGAAATGTTAAACCCACAGCAGCTATCTCTGTTTCCCAGAAGTGGTTGCAGCATCCTGCAGGTCTCTCGGCTCTCACTGCATGTCAAAGGCACCCCTTCCTCACCAAGCCACCATGCCTCAGGCAGAGCTGTCCATGTTACCTAGTGCAAGGCTGCATCAAAGCCCTAGATCTGCTGCTACTATGGCTATCTACTGCTACCCCAAGATCTTCGTGCTGCTAGCTCAGGGTGGAAGGGACCCAAGAGGTCATGTAGCCCATATCTCAGTGCCCTAAGGCAGAGGCAGCTAAACTGATTCTGTCTAACTAGTCCCATCTCCTCCTCTGTCCAAATCCATCCTTACCGATGGGATACAGTCCACTAGTTAGACGGTATTAAGGCTTTGGACGCTCTGACAGCATCTCCATAGGCACAACAGAGAAAGTCAGTTGAAATACCACAACGTCCAGTGTGCTCAGACAGGAGCTACTGACAGTCTTCTGTCAAAGTGGAGGATGTGGGGGGTGGCAGAAGTCAGCCCCATGCCAGTTATTTATCGGTATTTTCTTCCATGAGCTGTGTGATTGGATAGCAAGGAAGCTCTTTATTTTTAATGTCTGTGGGATGGCAGGCAAGCTTGTGGACAGGACTAGAACAAAACACATGAATCACCTGAAAAACTCATGCCTAAAACTCAGGAGAAATGTGTGCAAGGGGATGGACTTTGTCAGGGATAACAATGTGTGTATAAATGTGCCAGGGAGTGGCAGCTTGGGGAGAAATCCTGTGGAAGAACATGCTGAACTCACTGTGTAACATGAACTTGGAAGGTGTGAAGCTGGAGCCAAGGTGTATTTATTTAATTATTCTCATCTTTTCCTCTGCAGCAGCCAGGACATTGGGTAACACCTCCTGGCCTGCCTCCCTAGCATCCTTGGAGTCTGGAGCCGAGTGTCTGCTGTAGTCAGACAATCACGGGCCCAGACAGGTGACAGTGAATTAGAGAAGGTCAGCCATGGTGATCCTGGGGTGCATTAGGGACTTAAACTCTCCTCCTTGCTCCGTGCCCAATTTTGTGTCAACTCAGGGGGTTGAGAACCCCGGTGCCACTAGTATGCCCATGGTATCAGGGGTAAGTGGCAGCTAAACAGGTGGAAGAATCAGGCAAGTCAAACCTACACCCTGTAAAAATGTCCAGCACAGTGATGCTGCAGGGGCTACTCCCCCATCAGCGATGGATGAGACCATCCCCAGCACAGTGATCTCTGCATCCGCCTGTCCAAGTCCTGCTGAGGCAGTACAGGAAAAAGCCTCATTCTTTGTGCTGGAAGTCTTGCAAGTAATGTGCCCGTCACCACCTCCTCTCCTGCCCTCACCTGCCACCTTCACTCTCACACTTGCCACGTCCTATTTTCTTGTAAACAAGGTGGTGTCTGTTTTCCTAAGAGGCGTTGGGTTTGCTGTTAGGCCTGGAAGGATAATTCACAATGATTCACTTGCGCTCTGTACTTTCACGTTGTCTACTACAAATGCCTGTGAGCCGAGGGCAGTTGCCTTGACTTTACTCAAGGAATGATTGTTTGCTTATTTGTATAGCTCTTTTTGTGTTGGTGCTTTGGGAGTTTTTTTCTCCCCTATCCTTTTTAAATTTTTCTCTTTTTTTTTTCCCCTCTTTTTTTTTTTTTTAATATAAATCAATTCAGCAGCAAGGATCAGAAGCTGGCTATTGGATCTGCTTTAGCCCTGATAGATCACACTCCTCTCTTGCCTTGTTTTCCTGATTTGCTGGGGCTATCTCCTGTAGCCAGAGGGAGTTATGAAGTGGAGTGAATAATACAATTTATTGTATTGAACTAGACCACTCGGAACATGTTTAAAACTTCCCCCATCCCAAGGCTTGTCCTGAAGCATCTCCCCTTGGAAACTGAGACAGCTGTACAGCTCTTTGGCTGGGTGGGAGTTTAAAGGTAATCTGTGCACACACAATTGCATACGGTAATTGTGTGCACACTAACACTTCACCCAGAGCTAGGTGCATGCAACTGGCTTCTTTGATTGCTTTGGAGCCAGAGTGGCAGCAAGAGATTTTGGGAGCTCCTCCTCTTCGCTGTGACAAGCAGCGTCTGGTCCGATATAAAGTACAACTTCCAACGCGAATGTGTGGATGTGTTTGAGCGGCTTCTTTGTTCTCTGCCATTACCGGTACGTGGGTTGGCAAGCTGGAAGTGGCTTTCCGCCAGCATTTAATGGGAGCAGCTCCCAACTGCTTGAACGTGTGTGCAGAAAGCAAATGCAAGAGAGGGGGATTTGGTGGTCAGAGCAACCATCTTTTAACTGGGGAAAATTCTCCTGTAATACAGTTTCTGTAACTTTCCCAACTCTGGTTATGACACATTTTAAAATCCATACTGCTGTGAAGTAGAAATTATAGCCAATTAAACAAGACTACCAAACAGAGTCTGTCCCCAAATTTTCCCTTTTTGTATTTGTTGAACTGCACAATTATTTTAAATTGAGTGTTGCATATTCATAAACCGCATTTCGAACCACCCAGTCTTCTGGTTTATGTATCTAGTTGGAATATTAGCATATATTTCAGTAGCTCATTTCATTTCATTGATCCCAAAGTTCCTTACAGAAGACATGTGCGTTACATGCGTGCCGGTACCGGAGCGCGGCCTCCTCTGCGCTGGAGTACAGCAGGTGTTTAACAGGGTGAGAGCTTCCTCCCACCACATCAGCTAAACCAACACAGGGCTGCTGCTGCTGCTGCTGCTTCCAGCAGGAATGGCTCGGTAGGTTGCTGTGCAAACATGCCGCAGCCGCTGGATTATAGCACAGCCACCACGCTATCAACATCCTGTGCTTGGGTCGGTATTAAATCCTGTCTTTGAGAGCGACCTTAGAGCCTGAGGGCTTGTCCAGGTTGTGCAGGTGCAATTGGAGATGTAGACTTGAGCTGATGTTGTTTTGGTGGTGGATTGGGGTCACCCACAGCGTTAGGAAAAACCACTCCAGAAAGACCTCAAGTGAATGAGGCTGTTCATGAGAGAGGGTGAGTTCTCAGGGGTGAGGGTTGTGTGGGGTGGGTGTTAATAGGTGCGGGTGTATTTTCGCAAAGTCACATCTTACATAGGAGTGGCAAAACTCTCCCGTGCAGGCAAACCCAAAGACCCACTCAGTGAAATGAAGGTTATCAAATTCCTGTTGCTTCTTAAAATGCAGCACCAGGGGTTGGCAGCCTCGTGAAGGGGACACTTCAAATCTGCGCTCAACGCATCCATCCTTAGGACTCTGCGGCAGCACCAGTGCGTTTCTGAGTCACTAGCACTGTTATCTGCAGCTTCTCCCATCCAAATAGTGACAGTTCGTTTCTCAACTCTGCTTAGCTTGTCAGATCTGTTGTGGGGTGCTATGGCTGTTCAGGCATGGTAACTGAGAAGAGGAGAAGAGACACCTCTTTAATTTCTACTGTCGCTCATTCTGATGACATTTATCAGATTTCCTCTGTCTGACAAGTTCAGCTCAGATGTGCTCCTCTGCCTCCCTACAAGTGTCCCTCTGATGGACAAGGAGGATGAGCCAATGGACAGCACATGCTTAGAGAAAAGGGCGGGGGGGGGGTGATATGGAGGGGGTGGGTAAGAGAGGAGAAGGGAAGGAGACACTAAAAGTATAAAAAATAAGAAATCCTTTAAGTCTACAAAAGGAAAGGAAAAAGAAACTGGTTGAGATTGTATAAGGGGCTTTTTTAAGCCTCCACACTACAGTCTGCAGTCTTTAAAATACCTAACAAAACAAGTGCCATCTTCACTGTTGAGTCTGCCAATGTCCTTGCCACACACCTAACTCTGTATTATCTGGTCCCCAGCCTTCTGCATTTTCCCACTACCTCTGCCCCTGCTCCCCCTGCCTTTTTTTTTTTTTTTCATCAATCTCTGTCTTTCCTCTGGGCTTTCACAAGGTTTTCTTTTAATCTCTTCCTCCCCCAGTTCTAAGTGTGGAAGTGCTGCAAGAGGTTTGGGAGTGCTGCAAGAGGTTTGATCCATTTCTAAAACAGAGGGACACCCCAATAGATTGTGCCCATCCATTCTCTCAGACTACATCAGAGGATGTCCCAGGAGAAGAAAGGCAGTGGGGGATCTGAACTAAACTTCCAGGTCCTTCTGCATCTATGCTGGGAGGACCAAAAGTGGTCTCTGTCTCTTGCAGCCACATTGATTAACTGCCTGTCCTAAGGGGGGGCGGGTCATTTGGAGAAGGCCAGCCATTAGGGAAAGAAGGGGTACATATAACATGGGCACATCTGTAGCTCCCTGGCTGTTTCAAAATGATTTTCCCAGGCTTGTGACACTTGATAGCTTGGCACATAGCAGGCAGTGGTAGAGTGCGCTGCAGGGCACTGGCACCACCAGTGCAGGGGCTCTATCTGGGAACCATCTCTTTCTAAAATCAAGCACGCTCAGCTTTGCCTTAAGCCCTGGGCACATGGGCTTTCACCAGCTGGTAGAGGCAGTGGCTGATATCTGTCACGTCACTTCCAAGAGAGGAACAGATCACAGCTGCCCTCAGCCTGAGCTCCGATCTCCTCAGCGTGTGCAGACAAAGTCTCATGCTAAGATGAAGCCGTGTAAGCTGGGAAGTTTAGGCTCGCTGGCCACATAATTGTGTACAAAAGAAGTGACTGAAAAATCTGCTGTAATGAGCAGGCCCTGACTGAACAGAGCTATGCTTGCTAATGACGTTGATGAGTTTTGCTTGTGGATAGCAATGAGCCACATATTTTAACTCCCAGGAGTACAAATGGTCCTTCAGCTGTTGTTTGGTTTCTCTTTCTGCTAGGCTGGCTGCTGCACATGCTTTTCCTCTGTCATGCATCTAGCTTCTCAGTGTGTCAGAAGGAAAGCTCTGAGGGGATGCTGCATGCTGGATTGGTAGCATCTGCCATCTTCTCAAAGGGATATGTTAGATAGTCTTAATGGTTTGCAGACATAGGGCTGGGCACTCTGGGGCTGAAGGAATGTCATGGTGGCGACAGTTGCCCTCAAAGTCGAGAGGTTGGTTGAAGCACTGCCAAGTATCAGGGAGTTTTCAGCATTTATCACAACATCTCTTGGGTCTGGAAATCAGCAGAGAACACATGTTCCTCAGAGATTTCCAGTAGTTCTTGTATTAGTAAGAGAACTTCTCTACATGGCTTAAAACTGCAGAAATGTTTGAGAATGGGTGGATGGAAGTCGTGAAAGGTGGAAGCAAGCAGGTTCATTTTTGGCGTCATGTTTAAAGCAAGAAGGTTCACAGGTGGTTGGTTCTTTTTTTACCTGAATCGTTCTGGTAATCTGGAAAATCTCAGTAGCTTCAGATCAGTCCTCTTTAGCACTTACTACCAGACATGGACAGGAAAGGTTGTGGCGAAAAGGGGTGTCTGAGAGAGAAAGGGAACTGAGTAACTCAACCCAGGTATCCGTTTCAGGCTAGACATGACATAAATGGAAAAAGCCAAAGATACAGCCATTCATTGATTCCCTGTGGTTACAGATATCTGCTCAAACATGCAACATTTCCTTCTTGATAGCGTTTCAGTGGCATGTTACTGTCCATCTGCAAAGAGATTACATATTTAGCATCTGTCTACCCATCCATCAGCATTAGATTTCTTAAGGCCCCTGTTAATATGGGGTTTCAGCATCGTTCTCACTTGCCACCTGCTCTGTGCTTTTCCTGCGTCTTTCTCGACAGAAAATTCCCTCTGTTGTGGGCATTTGCTCTTTTGTGTCTCAGTTTGGGAGAAGACTTACTGGCTGTCTTTCATGGAGATTGTTTTTATTTATTTTTTTTCTCTCTCTGTAGTTTTCTTGAATGTAAAATAAAAGTCAGGATGAGACATTTAACCTTGCTGGAAGCAGCGAGCGTGATTTGCAGTCCATCGCTGTTTCCCGATGGCACAGGACAGCTCACTTTTTTGCACACGCTTCTGATACTGGCAGCGTGTCAGAATTTGGACTTGCAGAGCTTCCCAATTTGAACCTCTTACTTGTGATTAAGAAACATGTTGGTGTTTCCATTGTTCAGAAGTGTTAAAGGAGCCCACACAGTGTGTGGAAAAGTGTCCGATTTGGATGCTAAAGCACCCGTGCAGGTGAGCATCTTTTAACTGCCAAGCTATTTGCCATGCAGTCAGGTGGAGAACTCCACTGCTGAATCCACCAGGACATGTTACCTGCAGAGACTAAATTGCTCTGTATGGAGCTGATGTATCCTGGAAGCTCAGGACAATTAACTGTGGACTATGGGAGTGGAGTATAATGACAGGTCCTCAAGGCCAGAGTGCTCAGCCACTCCACTCTTGCAGATGTTGGGCACATCATAGGACCTGACCTTCACTCTTATGTTGAGCTTCACCTCTGGCATGTAGATAATCAAGAGGTTGGACTAACAGAGAATTATGGTAAACATGGTACAGAAGTTTCAAAGCCCTGTTGATGAAGGCTGCAGGTTCTGAAAACAGTATAAGCCAAGTAGTTTTGATTTTTTTTCTTTTCTTGTGATTAGAAAGAAGAAGAATGGAAACTAAATGCAGGCTGTACCCTGTCCCCAGCTGAATCACTAAGTTATTGTGTCTCTTGTAATAGCACTTAAAAGCCCTGATACCGTTATTAGCAATGCACACAGATATATCAAAGAACCGGTCTTGTCCTCCGGAAGCTTGTGATCGAAAGTCCAGATCCAGATTAAGAATATGTTTAGCAGTGTGTTGCAGTTATTGCTGATAATAATTGCTATTATGGTACATACGGTTCCCAAATACCAGTCAGGAACCCAGGCTACTGGGCTCTCTAATGATACACGATAAAGACAGTTCCAGAACAACAAAAAAAATTACAGCCCAAATGTTGAGCATTGACCCTCGATTGGATTTCTTGCAGTGCATACAAATTGAGTGCCTGTGTGAGGCTTTGCAGACACAACGCATAAAATAGAGGAAAAGATAAGAAATAGATACAACAAAGATATAGGTGGAAGCATGAGGTAACAATGTAATGTAATATTAAGAATATAAATCTAAGATAGAATGGAGAATATTCCAAGAGCTTGGTTTTTTTCTGCACCATTAACTTGGTCTCATTGCACACCGGAATATATATAGATTCTCTGTTCTTATTTTACCTGGGAAATGTACAATTTCATATATAATGTGTGATAAATAGAATGTACAATGGGCTAGAATCAATGGTGCAGGAGAAACTTTAACATATGGAATTGCTTGGCTTCTAAGTGCTTGATTTCTCAGTCTTAATGTTTTAGCAACGCTGAATTTTTTTGTCCTGTAGATGTATGTGTATGTGTGTGCCCTTCTGAAGAGCTAGGTGAAACAGAAGCCAAACTCAGCCATGTAGCAGTGTTGTGCCTTTAACAAGAAGACCTAATGAGCTTGTTGCAAAGGCTGTCTGTTTGACAGGACATTTGTTGAGTGCTAGTGCAGCTGGAATGGGATTCTCTCTGGTAGGAATAGACGGGCAGGCTGATAATTTTTATACAGGAGAGCTGGGTCTGTGAGAGAAGAAAAATGGGGTTTGTGTTAGTTTTGGTTACCTTTTTGTTACCCTGTTTGTTAATAGCTGGACTTCCTTGAGGCTCTTTCCCTATTTCAAAATTGACATAAGAAAAATGCATTTCCCCCCCGCCCCATAACCTTGGGGATAAACCAGGCTGACTCTGTAGAATGACAGATATTTTCTCCTGTGGAGTGGGGAGTGCTGGGGTTTAGAACATGTTATTTCAGACAGATATCTATTTGGACAGAGTGAAAAACCTGAAGATGATAAATGGCCTGTATTTGCACATTTCCCAACTGAAATGCTAGCATTACTGGAGGCCCATTTCCCAAATCTGATCTGAAAGACATGCTTCATACTTATGTCTCTTCCTAGAGCTTTTATACCATCATAAAGACTTTAGTATCCCATCAAGACATATTAACATTTTTCCTTGAGCTGGGATGGTCTGAAAGTGGCTTATTTTCCAAAACTCATCATGCCTTCTCTTGGTAACAAAGAAGTCCCATATATCCTCACTTTCGGTGCTCTTAGAAGCTCAGGATGTGAGGGAGGCTTGATGTGACAGTCGAATAGGTAAGGACTCAGATGAAGTCTATGAAAATACAGCCAAAGGCTCTCACTGAAAAATCATTTTTACCACTAGAGCCTTTTCCCAGTGCGATGACCACAGCTGAGTTTTTGTTGTCTCCTTTCTTAAGGAAGAAAACATAGAGTGACAAGCATGTACAGGAGTAGAAGGTAGCAGATGATACGTGGAAACATTATGTATGAACATAAACATAAATATATGATGGAAAACATCCCCTCGCCTCAGCCAATTTTCCCCTCCTTCCTTCTTTCCCTTTCAAATCAGATAAATTAATATTTTATTTTCATGCAGCTGTAGGGGAGCCATATATTATTGAGGAGATCGTATTTGCCCAGAGTCCTTCCCCATTCCCTGGCTTTCTGTGCCAGTGTCAAAAGCAAAATAAACAGTGACTTTTTGGGTTGGACGCATGGCGGTACCAAAAGTTCCATCCAAACACTTGAGGAAGGACCATCTGAACGGTTAACTTCATGCCTTGAGTCCTACTTGTCTTACTGGGACACTCAGTGAGGCCATCAATAAGGCTTCTATGGACAAGCACATCAAGTTTGCCTCTTAATAAGTTACAGGGATGCCCAAGGTCTCAGTACAATCAGGAGGATGGCATCTGGCTCACAGCCCTGCCTGCGATTTTGTGTGCTGCATTTGTGTATGTCTCAGGACATGTCAGAAAGCGTAGCTCCCCTGTTTGGGTAGCATGCTGGAAAAGGCGTGTGTGAGAAGCTCTAAGGAAAGAGGTGCATGGCAGTATTGCAGGCTCAAGTACAGCAACATTTGCTGCCTGTTTTGTGGGTTGTTTTCCCTGAAACAGACCTAAGGGTTTCTCATCCCGGGAATTAGGAAGATTTCAGATGCACTGAATTAAACTAAGCTCAGCAGAGATTTTCCTGGTTGCAGCTTCACATCAAAGACAGGGTGACGTTAGGAGTTTTGGATCCACACTTGGGTTCCCTTAGGACACCTTGCACAAAATCTGGTCAGGGTACTGATTGCTCCTGTTAAAAAAACCACTCCTCTGAACCACCTCTCAGCCCACCAAAGCAGGAAGGTGCTGATGAGTCAGGCCATAATACCAGGTTCAGAACAGCATCTGAAAACAGATGAGCTTTCATGGAGCAAGTAGGTGTCCCCTCCAGACTAGGTATAGCAAGGTATGAGCAGCCCTGTTTTTCTGTCATCTCTTTGTGAATCCCTGAGTAAGATATGGCAGAGATTTAATGCCTTGACCCAGAGATAACACATACGTTTAAGTCATGTTTGTTTCAGCATTTTGGATGCCAATGTGGATTTTTCTGGAGGGTCTCCTGGCTGCAGCATATGTCTTTTGGTAAAAAAGCCAGGGAGAATAAACTGATCCTATGGGTTGATCTAAAAAGATACTCCTCTCTGGCTTTCTCTGGCAGTAGAAGGGAGATGTATTTAAGAGCAAGGGCACTGGATGCCGCCGGGCCATCTGCCTGCCTGCCCCCCCAGGAGTTCAGTGAGAAGTTTTATCATCTCCTGGTGAGCTGTGAGGCATTTGCTAAGTCCAGTGCAAAATTTTCACTTTCAGTGTAGCAAAGGTGTTGGCACTGTTCAGAAACCCGCAGCCTGACCCTCCAGGAAAATCACGCAAGAAAAGCTGCCTTGCCTTAGCCCCTGCCTAAACTCCTTTCCGGCCCTCAGGGCCACCCCCCAACCTCATCACCCCTCTGCTTGCTTCATGGCTGAGAAGGCTTGCGCAGCTGTGGCAGAAATCTGCATCATCCTCTGTGTCCTCCCCCTTCCCAGCCACACACAGAAAGAAAATTCAATTAAGCAAGTGATTTGCTGTTGTGTTTAAGTTACAATAGTAGTAATCACACCAATTATAGAAATCAGGTTGGCAATCATGGACCCTGCCCTCTGGGTTGCTATTAACTTCATTCCAGTGTGTGATTTCCCTCCGCCCCATTGAAATTGGTGAATGTCACCTGTGTATATCCCTGCTCCTCTAGGATGTAATAGCATCTTTAAAACCTAACAACCAATTGCTGCCCTCACACGTGTAGTCAGATTTATCCCTACCTCTCTCTATTACAATAATGAGTGGGTAGCAGATGTAGTCAAATGCTGGTGCCGTATTCTCCCTTGCCTTCCCTCCCTTTCCCCAGCAAGCAATAGTTTGAATCTTAAGCAGCGGCTTGGATTACTTAGTGGAAACATTTCCCAGGCCCAGGGGAAAAATAGTTACACAACTGCCTAGGATCCTTTTTTTTTCCATTTCCCTTTTTTTGTCGTCCTCAGTCCTATCTTTCTTTCTACTTGGGTGAATCTTCTTTAATTATTAAAACTGTACAACGAGAAGCACCATTAAATATGATGACAGATGTCTGCCTCTGTTCCTCCTCTCCCATCCCCAACATTATCAGTGGAAATCCCTTCACTGCCAAAATAGGACTTTGTTGCAGGGAAATTCTAGCTGTGATTTCTTTTGTTTTTCCCCCGTTCTGTTACTCATGTGAGTGTAGGCAGATTTCTTGTCAGGTTCCTCTTGTTACCTCTTCCTCCACTCTACAGGCAAGAGGATGCAAGATACATTTGACTAGAACGTTTTGAGAAGGAAGCTTTCAGTCCAGTTTCTTTGGCTCAGGTAGGAAATACTGCCTCTTTCTGCCAGGAAATGCTGAGACAGCATATTTCAAATGTGGCCCCCAGCTTGGGGACATAGTGGTACCCTCCAAAACTAGAAACACTCAAATCTCCTTTCAATAGAATTGGTCGCTGCTCGATTGTACATATGTATGAGTTCAGGGTGAAATTGGGTTGTGACATGTGGAGGGAATGAGATGAGGTGATGAATGAGATTAATCTTGCACTATTTTAAAAAGGCTTCAGGATCTTTGAATAGAAGTGGCAGTGAGAGAGGAAACAGAATTATGATTGCTCTTATTGATACTGTTCTCTCATTGCTGCTTTGCGCTCCCGGTGCTGGGAGATCTGCTCACATCTTGGGGGCCAAACCGAACTCCAGAGTAAGGGGTTAGAGAACTCCACAGTCACTGAAAGCATCTTTTTGAGCACCCCAGGCAACAGTTGGCTTTCTGGACTTCAAGTGCACGCTGCCAGCTCATGTCTAATTTTTTGTGCACCAGTATCATCAAGTCCTTCCCCACAGGTCTGCTCTCAATCTGTTCATCGCCCCGTCTGTGTTCATATTGGGGATTGCCCTAACCCAGGTGAAGAACTTGATGAACTTCAAGAGGTTCACACAGGCCCACTCCTCAAGCCTGTCAGAGTCCTTCTGGACAGCATCCCTTCCCTCCAGCGTATGAGCTGCACCGCTCAGCTCAATGTCATCTGCAGACTTGCTGAGGATGTGCTCAATCCCACTGTGTCATTAATAAAGATACGGAACAGTACTGGTCCCAGTACAGACCCCTGAGGGACACCACTCATTACACCTCTCCATATGGACATTGAGCTGTTGATTGCAACTCTTTAGATGCAGCGATCCAGGGAAATCCTCATCCATCAAACCTGCAGCTCTGCAGTTTAGCAACAAGGGTATTAGGTGGGACCATGTCAGAAGCATTGCAGAAGTCAAGATGGATGACATCAGTTGTGTCCATCAAAATGTTACTTTGTGTGCAGTACTATGTGCCCACTGTGCCTGCCTCTTCTGGCCCACAGCAGCTCCTCGCACCTCCTCCGGCTGTACTCCTGCCTTTCCCACAGTCAGCGTGTCTGGGTCAGGTGTTCTTCCATCATTCACGGCGTTTACTACAGTCCAGAAAAGAGGCTGTTGGGAGGATCGTACTTTAGATGCTTGCTCAGAAGTCACATTAGCTTCTCACATCTCTGTCTTTTTGGGATCACTGTTTTTCCTGTGGTTGATCTGCTGTGTTATTTACACTTTTCAGAAGAGAGGTGGCAAGCCATCTGGATTTGGAACGTGGCCAGAGCTGGTTGGATTGCCCACAGAATTAAGATAGAGCTGCCATGTACTGGGAATATCAAGCCCTTTAACAGGTACAAGAGCAGCTCTGGAGTGGCATTTTCCCAACATACTGTGCCTGGTAAATTGGGCAGCACTGAAGCATTTAAGGGATTCTCTTTGTTACGTCTGTTCTCCACTGCCTACTGTCTCATACTACAGCTCTCTAAACAAGCTCATTACAAATTTGTGAGGTGCTTTGCTCAACGTGTCTGCACAGAAAAGGCAGGACTCATCCCATCACCAGAGTAACTTTGGGCTTTGGTGTGGCACAGAGCGGGCGCATCCATGCCATCTCGTAACCAGGCTGGGTCGCTGCCGTGGCAAGGCCCTGCCCCTTACCTGAGCCAGCTGTCAGCCAGGCTTGGTCACACTTCTCTTGCCAAGTAGGGGAGGATCCTGTTCAACCCACAGTGTGTCTTGAAGTGAATCAGTAAACTGGGGCCTAGAAGATGAAGCAAATGGCTGGTTCCGTGTCCTCCTTTCCCCCAGTGAGGTGCAGTGCTCAATCAGCGCATTGTCTTTAGCCCTTACTACAGGAGGGTGGCTCTGGATGCCATGGGGTGTGCTGGCAGTGGTGGAGGAGAGCAGCCCTCAGGGCACTGCTCCCTCCTGGGCTGGCACCACCCTGCTTGCAGTGGGTAGTGAGGTGGCCACTTCCCGTGGGTGCCCTGACTTGACGATCAGTGCTGGGACATGGGCCCTGCAGCGGGCTGAGTGCCTACGTGGCTGGGGCTGGGCTGCAGTGTGCTGGGCTTTGGCAGTGGTGCTGGGCCAGGTGTCCAGCTGTGTTCTCAGCCATCCCTGGGACAGGTGCAGGCTGTATAATCTTACATGCAGGAGGAGTGGTTTGATCCTAGGCAAGGGAACAGATGGGGAAAGGAAACAGCAGTGTTTCAGGATGTGCAGGTGTTACCTGCCATGGTGCCACTATTGGATGGCTGCACAGCAAAGTTTTGCTGGTCTTTCTGCCACCTTGGCTGGCCTGTGAGCTGAGGGACCTTCCAGCATCCCAGCAGGCCAGGGAGAAGAGGGCCACTGTGTGAGCTTTCATTCCTGTGAGCTTTCCTGTCATGACTCCCAGCCACGTGTAAATCTCCCCCTGCTCCTCACCTGCCAGAGCCCAGGGCGATGAAGGATCAGGTGGCAGGTAAAGTAATCAATCTGGAGGGCTTTTAGCAGCACGTCCTGCCATCGTTTGACAGCGCATCTCTGTCAAGGAGACTGTGTCTTTCCTTGATCAATAAATCAATCTGTCCTTTTTTACCTTTGTGCGCCAGCATGTCAGTCATTTCATGCCATGGACGACATAGAGCTGGCACTTAAGTGGCATGGTAAATGCTGTCTTCTGTCAAAGCCCCTCAGGGGTGAATCAAAGTCCAGGGCCTCTGTGGGATCTCCGCCCATGCCCCGGTAGCTGATTGGCATCCCGTTACTTGTCTGGATTGCTGGGTGGCATCTGCTTGAGGCAGGTCCTCTGTCAGGATGTCTCAGTGACATGCCTGAGCGATACCCTTGGGCTTGTGCCCACGTAAGCCACAGGACTTCATTCTTCTCATGTGTCATTGACTCAGACATCTCTCCTAGCACCCTGTGCAGTGGGGCTCTGCCAGCCTCTTCCCTTGCATCCCTCAAGTGCTCACTTCCACATGCTAGAAACGTGCCGGTGCTGTGTTTTGAAGCATGTCCTCCCCTGGCTAGTTGCTCATGGAAGCTTGGACAACTTTCCTAGGTCAATGCCAAGTGTGAGCCAAGGTGGGCTGCTGAGGTTTGCTGGATGGGGCTGGCTCCCCTGATCTTCCATCTCCCTGGTTTGCTCCTCTGGGGCTGGCACTGCACCCCGGGTGAGCGCTGCGTGCAGGGTGGGCTGAGCCGCCTGCGCCTGCCTGCTAAGGTTTCCAGTGACACAGCTTGTGACAGCCTCAATCTCCTATTTATCTCCTCTTGTTCCTGCTGTCACAATTCCTTCCTGTGAATGCTGAGTGAAGAGGGCAGTAATGTTGGGCAAAGAGGGACTGACAAACAGCTGGGGCCTCAGGGCTGCGTTGTGAGTGGTGCCTGTCTTTGCTTGTTTGACTGGGGGCTGGACCAAGGGCCACCAAAGTCAGTCTGCTTAGGAATATCAGTGTGTGATATCAAAGTGAAAGGCTGCTTGTCTTTTAGCATCTCTTCCACAAAACTGAGATGGGATTACGTGAGACTAGAAAACAATCACTTTGAGTGTTTCATGCTAATTCAGGGCATCTCCCTTGGTTGCTTTTTCTCTCCTGGCTCTTTTTGGCAAACAGCTTTGCTTTCCCCTGGCAGCTTTTGCTGCAAAAGCTCCAGTCACAAGTCCAGGGTGTACTGAAGGGGATCCCGGTGGTTGGATGCCATAAAAATGCCTCAGCTCGGTCTTAGGAATTCCTCAGGCTAGTTTGGAAATATTTGGAAACGCTGAAACCGTGATGTTGAGGGAGTGGAAGTTTCCAGCTGGAGTCACCAGGAGTCACTGCAACACGTTGGAGTCATCTGGGAGGCAGCACCAGACTGCAACCCATATTATCCTGTCCCCTACCTTTATGCTTGAACAACAAGATCCGCTTTCCTCTCTAGACACATCTAATTGTGTCCTTAGGCTATCATGACTATAACTACACTGCTACTAATTAGGCTTACGGTTCAACATCTTTCTTAATTTCTCCTTTCTTTAATTTCTTTGAAATGTTTTAGACAGCCATCCTAACTTAACCAGTCTTTCATCACCTAACATCCTTCATCTCCCCCTCCCCCTCCCCTGGATGCGGCTGTGGCAGGCCAAGCCTCTGATAAAGCTTCTCTGCAGCTGGAGAAGCCTCTCCTTCCATTGAGGTGGCAGGGGAGCTGCAAACAGAGCAACAAGAGCCCTCTCCTCATCTCCACTGTGAGGTTCAGTGAGGCCTTGGTGTGCTGCACAGCAGCAGCTACAGAATTCCTGGATGACCCTGGATTTGTTCCCCCCTTAATTGTTCTTACTTCTTTTTGGAGGTCAGGCCCTGCCATCTCCTCAGAGAATTTAGAGAGAAATGGGGACTAACAGCTTAAAGTCATAAAATGTGGTTCTTGCCTCAAAAAAAGCAACTCGATAAAAATAGCCTCTTCCTCCTCTGTTGCTCTAATTCCTATGTGACTCCAGGTCAGTTTTGCTTGCTCGCAGATGGAAAAAAAAAAAGGTTTTTGCCATCTCTTTCTCACTTTGTCACAGGAGAAAAGACCTGGAATTTCTCAGCAAGATAGCTAACTAAGGTCTAAATGAAAAATTGGGGTTGTTCTTGGGAATGAGAGGAAGAAGAAATCCCCCAAACGCCAGTTAAATTCATAGATCTTTTCTTAGATCTGCATGGTTGAGAGTAAGACGAAAAAGTGACCAGCAACTTAATCCCTTCAGTAGGGCACAGCAGGAATCAGAGATTTGTGATAAACTCGCTTGTATCTATTTACAAGGAACTTCTTCAGGAAATTATCTGTACGCCTTCTGGCCAGGAACACAGTTGCAGAGTCTTTATGGTGCAAGCACACTTGCCTCAGGCATACAGGTTTGCTCTGTCACATTCTGCCTGTCCCCATAATGCCACTCTGCAGGCCAGTCCGGGGCAAAGAAAGTAACACCAGGCTTTCTAGTGTTCTGCTTTCCACAGCGTGGCATCTTTTATTCCCCTTTTCAGCTCTGCGGGGGCAGAATACAACCCTTCCCCTGCATGGTGTTTTGGTTTAAAGGTGTAAAATGTTTCTTCTCTGGCTGGTGTAATTGCCGTTGAATGGGTGCTTTATGTGGGGACTGCTGTCTGCTCACAGAACCTTTTTAAAGAGAGGGAAAATTCAGATCATCAGAAATGGGCTGCAGACTGCATTAACGAAGTGTGCAAAATCTCCCTGCTCCAGCCCATCCCATGTGCAAGAAACCAAAAAGCCCTCGGGTCAGCTCTCTGTTAAGCTTGAACACACACATCTCTTCTTATGCACACATCTGTGTATGAGGGGTGTGTGTATGTGTGTGTGTGTGTCTCAGCATCTGGGCATGAAAGTCCTTCATAGCCAGCAAAAGAGATTGCTTTTGCTCTGTGCATCCCTCTCCTCTCTCCTTCCCTCCTCTCCATCTAGCTCTGCTGTCTGGGCTTGCTAAGGTACCTTAACACAAGCACTCCCAACCACAGCCCAGCCTTGTGAAGCAGAAGGCTTCGTGGCAGGGGATATCTAGAGCCTTCCCAACCTGCTGTGTTCGCACTTTCACCTAGTCGCATCTCTGCCAACACTTCTCCTGTGCAGCCCCAGAGTTTCAAGAGGGTGTTGTCCCAAGGGACAGGCAGAAATAGGCCCTCTGACACTCTGATCAGAGCCTCAGAGCTTCTTTAGAGAAGGAGAGTTCACAGCCAGGTTTCCCCACAGGCTGGTGTCCGGCCAGCCCCTGAGGGGAGCACTGCAGGCTGGACATTTTGAAGCTGAGACCTAGTAGTGGTCACTCAAGACCCCATGGCAGGTCTGCTACACTAGATGTGTACACAGCGATCCTGCTGCCAGCACAGGTAGCACCTCCAGAACATCCCATGTCTTATGGGGACCATGCTGCAACTTAGGAACTGGAAAAGAGGATAATAATTTCTTTCATTCCCTGTATGCCACAGGTGTAGAACAAATAACGAAGCCAGGCCAGGGCTTAGAGGGGTACCTGTTTCCATTCCTCCTTTCCTCTGCCCTCCTTAAACACAAAGTCTAGGAACCAGAGAGAAGTGAAGAAAAGCTTTTCCCAGAGAACTGTGCAAGGCTGCTAGCTGAGGGGCTGTAAGGGCAGCTGCCAGCCACAGTAAGGCTCACAGGAGATTCACAGGAGCTGACGGTAGGCACGTCAGGCAGTGTAAGGAGAAGGGACTCACTGATGTGTACAGAAATAGAAGTCACCGAGCCAGCTGAGGAGAAGAGGAGAATATGTTGCTTACTCACAGGAATTAAAAAAACCAACAAATGGGGTGTGGTGTGCATGATGCTGTTTGAGAGGAACAGCCTGCTTTCCCATTCCTTTCCTAGTCCCATTTTTCCATGCTTTCTTAATTGGCAGAAGTCACCCTGTGAGCATCCCTAGATTAACAGCTCACAGGGAATCGACACTCCCCATGACCTGAGATGTGATGGTGTCCGCTGTGCTGGGGCTTTTCTAAAGGTGAAAGCTGACTCCAGAAATAGTGTGGAGAAGGATTTAAAGCAACACACCATCACTTGGAAATCTGCTCTGCTTCCTGTGTCCCAAAACACTTTTGTTGTTCCCTGCCCCAAATTGTGTAGATGGGTGGGCCCTGTGTGCCCACTGCCCAGCACTGGGGGCAGCAGGACAATTCTGTCCTGCCTCTGTTGTGTTTTGTACCCACCTTCCCTCAAACTGCAGAAGGTGCAAGGTGAAGGTGAAGAATCTGACCCCACATGGAAGGAAGCTGGTCACCCTTGTTGTCCCATTTATGCCACCCATTTCTGGACCTTCCTTGCAACCCCATCAGCTTTTCTGCTGCTCTCAGCACAAACAACCACCCCAGTTAATAGGTACACAGCAGCTTAGTTTTCAGGCTTAGCCCAGCTTTGCCCACAGCACCCTCTGCAAACTCTCATCCACATGCCTGTCTGCAGTGGCCCCCTTCTCCTGAGCCACTCCAGGTCCCACGGAGGCAAGTGGGATGGGTGAGATGATGTGAGCCGGGCTATGCCCTGGGCTGTGAGCCTGTCGTCCCCTGGGGTACAGATATGAGGAGCACCCCAGGCCAGGCTACAGGCTGTCTGTCCTTCCGAGGGGTGTGAAAGTGCCCCCCTCCGACAGCCCGTCCGCAGGGGCCCAGCCTGGCCAGAGGCTGTCAGGGCCGAAGGGACGCCGGGCTGAGAGAGAACGGAAGCAAAGCAAAAGCAGGGAACAAGCTCTGACTGCAGATGGATTTTGCCCCCTTCTGTCAGCATTCTGCAACAGACCCAAGCTGCCGCCTCGGGCCGGCTCTGTGCTGCCGAGCTGGGTGCGTTTGGCAGTACAGATGCTGTCACAGCCACTGGCATCCTCCCCCCAGCCTCTTGCTGGTTACAGGCAGGGAGGCCAGAGATTCTGACTGAAGTCTCCAGGGCGCTCAGCTTTAAAGCCAGACAATTGTGCCATAAACAAGGGTATTTTATTGTTAGGTCAGGCAATAGCAGGCTGGGGCAGGGAAGCAGGTGGCGGTGTGGGAAGTCATATAGCTGAGGGGTGATTGTCAGTGGCTGAACGAACCTTGGAAGATGGTAAGATGCTTTTGCCCACAGATTCACTTGTGAAACTCTGCTGCTGTCTTAAATGCTGTCAGTACTTGATTATTGGTCTCACAGGAATATGGGGACAGGATGCTCCCACAGGCTCAGTCTCCTGGTAGATAGCAGGAATAATATGTAGTCTTTAAAGTTACACCTGTGATTGCACCCTTCTCCTACCCTACCCCATCCCCTTGTATCTCACAGCCAAGCAAAGCTTTCGGTTCCTGCCAGATGAGGGCTATGTGAAATACTGTGGTAAGCCTCATCCTAACGTATTCACTGAAGTAAGTGATAGATGGGGAGGATCTCAGGAGAGCAGGTAGGGGAGAAGGTGGTGTGTCTTAGGGATGCTTACATATGTCCTGTGCAGCAGAGGATGGGGAGCTGTTCAGGCAATCTTCTTTGGGTAGAAGTGGTGTCACCTGTCTTTAATGAAGTGAGTTGGAAATTTTATACTGCCTACACTGGAACTGGTCTGCCCTTCTAACTGATTTCTCAAGCCATGGAGACAAGCTCATGACAGCTGCATGCGCCTTCCAGAGCACTTGGAGACTGCGTGCCCAAACCAACCCAACGGCAGAGCCTCTGAAGAGGCCAGGACAGGCTGCCTCCAAAATGGCAGTAAGGAGGCAAGGTAGGGTGTGTTCCAGTCCTGGTTTCTGCACAGATTTCTTTGGAGCAGGATAGATATGGGTGTTGTGGCTGGTCAGATTGCTCAGGGTGCTTGCTGGAGGGAGGGCTTTGGAGTACTGGGGTGTAGCTGAAAGTGAGCGTTGGGAGAAGAGGGATGGACCTTGGTGCTAAGCAGTTTTGCAAGCATGTGGCATCTCCCCATCAGCCTGCTTGGATGGTTCTTGCTTGGGGAATCTCATTCTTCAGGATGTGGCTCCAGAGGCATGTGACAAGCTTTTTCTTCCATCATTTGGTTGTTCAGCATTAGGTCTGGGCTTAAGTAGGAAGGTTTTAGTCACCTTATAAATAATCCCTTTCTCTCCAGTATGACCTGTGTGCGGGCTCCCTGCGTGCTGCTAAGCAGCTACACAAGAGGTGGTTGCTTTTCCACAGCAACTCTGATGCATGCAGGCTCAACAGCATTTCAGAGACTCCTCATGCACTCCACAGACATCACATATGAGGGCCCAGACTGCCACCCAAGGTACAATGACTCCAGTGGTCTTCTTGTTCCTGATGATTACCCCGTCATTATTTTAATGTCAGTCTAACCAAAATGCAATTTTGAATCAGAGGCAGAGCCAGGAGGACGTGTGCTTCGCAGTCATGTTGACCCCTTTGCTTCCATCCCAGCTGAAAAGCAGATCTTCTGGGCAAACCCGCTTCTTTTCAGCTGCTGTCAGGAAGGTTTTGTCTCCGGAGTGGTCCTGAGCTCGCTCGGGGGCCGGGCTGGCATTAGCTGAAGTGAGGTGGAAATCTAATAGGCATCTTTGCAGCCTTCATCTCCAGGGCAGTGTTGAATACCACCTGATCCCCGCTGCAGGAACCACAATGGCATTTCTTTAAAAATGGGTGGTGTGTGGGCTGACCCTGCCCAGCGTGGAGGATTTATGTACCTCCAGGAAAAAGATAAAGGAAGCGCAACCCAGCCTTCCTGGCAGATCTGTGGCAGACTTGAATCCGAGTGTCACAGACAGCATCTTCCAGCCCATTGCTCTTTTCCTCCTGTTAGTCTGTATTTATCTATGTCCTTTGTATCTTTTGGCTGCAGCTCAGGCCAGACACGGGCAGCTCACCAAGACACCTGTTCTTGCATCATTCCCTGTCTCCCTGGGTTGTTTATTTGCGTTCCGCCCCTTCCTGCTCTATAAACACAAGAGATACAGGTCACTGGGAAAAGCACCTAGCCTTCTGTACACAGATTGTATGCACACCAGGCCCTGCAAATCCCAGTCAAACCCCAGCTATGCACATCTCTCCAGCTTGGTCAGGCTGGAAGAAAACAGCCACATCTAGGACACTGGCTCTGCTTTTCTCTGCAAGGTGTGAGGTGCTTCCAGCATGGGCTCTGTCTGGTGTGCTACAGCTCGTTGCTGTAAGACCTAGGAGAGGAGAAGTCATCCACAGCCCTCTGCCCTCCTGCTAGATGGCTTCATGCTTCTGGCTTCTGCTGCCTGGATTGTGGGGTATCCCAGAGCCCAGGGAATGTAATCTCCCTGCCAGCCGGGTCTGTGAGCTGGTACCTCCTGATGGCCAGGCGAGAGGGCCTGTTGTGGCGGCTGTACTTTTTCCCCAAGCAGCTGAGGGTCGCACCTGTGACTCTGGGAGGAAAAGCTGGACAGGTTTTGAAGTGCTAATGATGATTAGTTTGTCTAAGCCAGTACAAACTATTAATGGGTTTGAAATGTTAATCAGGAGAAGGGCCTAGTGCTGAAAAGTTGCAGAATGAGAAATGAATGGGGAAGCAGGGGGAGGGAGAACAAGGGCTGGATGGAGAAGAGATGCCTAAGTGGGAATGTGACACAAGTATTTTCAGCTGCTCAGCTCTTTGCTCACTGAGTGGGACAGATGCTTTCCTATTCTGCATGCCTGAAATACCTCACTTTGCTCCCAGAAATACTGCAACTGCGATGAATTTGTCTGCCTGCATAGGAAAAGCCGCCTTGAGGGTTGCTCCCTGGATCCTCCTCTGCTCCACCTGGGGAGTGACCCTGCACACCTACCCCCCTCTCACGCCTCCACCCGTGTCTCCCCATGAAATACCCTTTTACCCTTACACTGCTGTCTGCTGCTTGCTTCATTTGTATGTTGGTGTGCACATACCTTACTTAGCACAGTGGTGGAAGATGCTGGCACACGCCTGAGCTCAGACAAGCCACGGCCGTGCCGGCTGCGCTTCCTGTAGCGTGCATGGATGGATGGATCCTGATAAACACCAGAAACACGTGCGCTGTAACAAATGGTTGCAGACCTACTTCTCTCTCTCTCTCCCTCCTCTTCCTTTTGTAGATACCTCTGCACCTCTGTATTTTTATCTCCCGTTTGCACTTGCTGTGCATGCCTGTGCAATCTTACATTTGCATTGACATATAGGGAGATCATCCTCAGAGTACCTTGCCATGTTGTGCCGGCACTTCCAGGTCCCGGATTTACTGAGAGTGGGATTGCTGCTCACACAGCTCTCCTGCTGGGAAGTGGTGAGTGGGAGTAGATGTGTGCAGTGATGATGTCCACTCGTCACACCCCCGTTGGGGTTAAGTGTGGTGCGACTCTCTGTTTCTGCTCAGACTTTACCAGGAGCTCCTGCTCCACTCTTTGGGGAGGTCTGTGCCCCCCCCGGAATAGGAAACATAATGAAACACAATTTAAAAAAAGAAAGAAAAAAGACAAAAAGAAAGACGTCATTTCATAGTGCTCTCAACACAGACATACTTAACTTCCTGCTTAAGGATCTGAGCTGTACAGCTCACCCAATTAGTCAGGAACATAAGAACTGCCATACCAGGCAGAACCAAAGATCTGTCTAGCTGCCTTTCTCCCATATGTCTCCAGCAGTGACCTATAGCAGATGCCAAGAGAAAAATGTGAGAGTGGTGTAAGTAGATAATGATACTACTCTGTTACACTCACTGAGCCTCCAGTGATTTGCAGCACAGCGACCTCCTGAGCCAGCAATGTTCGCTTTGTGCTTGGTAGTTCCTTGCGAGTCTGTCTCATGGCTCTTCAGCCCCTGCTGTGTCCTGTGGCAGCGAGTTCCACAGCTGAACTCTGCTCCACATACTTTATTTTGCATTTGCTCATCACTTGTCTGCTTTCCATTGCTTCTACTGGAACAGAGATTCTTATTCACTTGATACATGATGCTCGTGATTTTCTGTCTGTCATACTTCCCAGTCATCTATGCTCTGGCTTGAAGAAACCTAATCTTTTTGCCATGTGGGGAAATGCACAAATGAGAATAAGCGTGAGGGTGCACTCCAAACTTCCTTAGTTCTTGGCATGTTGCACAGGTAGTAACTTTTCCTTGGAACTGGTACTAGAAACAAACCTGGGAATGATTCCTCAAAGCTCTATATTCATGTCAAAACCAGCACTCTTCTGTCATCTGCCTGCCTTTTATATTGTAGAGATATTATTATCCTGTATCTAACCCTCCACTGAAAAGGCTTCAGAGAACATGTGCTGACTGCATTTCCTGCATTCTGAGTAATTTTCCTGACTCAGGCCCTTGAGCTGTCCTCTCTGCACCAACCAGCAGCTCTCTCCAGAGCACCGTGCTCCTCAGAGGAGGCTGTCACCTCTCACAAACCCATCAGAATTAACACAAGCTGGGACAGTGTGGCCCGGCCTCAAAGTCGGTCCCGTGATATGCAAGAGTCTTAGCCTTTTGTCAGCATGAATATTCCTGGATATGTGCTTCTGCAGAAGAGAGAAACAGGAGCTTTTATCAAAGCATCTGGCAAGAGTCATGGCCTTGGTGCAGTTCGGTAATTAGTTGGATGCCTGGCACCTTGGGATTACCACCTTCTGCATCTGTCCTTTTGCAAAAGAGAGGTGCTGCAGTCAGCTGCACAACATAATCGCATCAGTGGCCATCAGGATTAACTCTGATCTTTATGAGGCAAAACCCACTTGCAATAAGCAGCTCAGTCGAGGTGGAGAGAGCAACAGAGTTCCCATCTTGGAAACTGATGTAGAGATAAGGAGTTCCAGTAAAGGGCAGCATAGATGTGAGAACAATAATGATAATTAGTCTTCTTAATCAAGTAATCTTTTCAGAACAAGCAGAGCTTTTAGTGGAATTTAGCCCCATGTGTTCCTCTGTAATGCACAAACCATTAGAGACAGTGGAAAGACACCTTTTCCTTTAGTAGGCTTTGGATCAGGAACTCTTGCGAGCGAGCTGGGTACCTCGTTTTGATATGGCTGTTATTCCTAAGAGGTTCCTGAATGGCTGGCAAGAACGTGCTTCTGTGGGAGCTGCCCATCAGTGGGGTGCTGTGATTTTCTTATTCAGGTACCATCTGCTCATCTTGTGTGACCAGCACTGGGGCTCTGCTTTTTCACTGGTGTGGCTGTCAGGTTTTCCAGAGCGCCGCGCGAAATCTCCCCGCGCACGCAGTTCAGCTGCTACGCAGTCAGCACAGTGGCACTCCTGACTTTGTCTCTCTCCCCAGGGACAGCCTTGCAAACCAAAGCCATTTGTGTTAATGTTCGCAGCAAGCGAATAAAATGGGCCACGAACACCATCAAAACAAATCTGCTGTTTATATTTGAATGACTGTTTGGTCATGCTCTAATAGCAATAATCATCAGCAGTAGCAGTGGGGAGCCAGCATGCGCGTTAACTGCATTACATTTTCATTTGACATGAGTAATTGTAACAGTCGCTGAAGTTGTTCTAATAGTTGCGATACACTTGTTGGCCCACGAAGTGGGAAGTGGTAGAAGGCCAAATTAAGGTAGTTTGCCTGACCCTCACTAAAAATTGCCTCACTCTCAATACATAATGTGGTAGAAGTGCTGTGATTGGTGCTGATTATTGTTAAACTATATTTAAGGCACATGGGCAATTTCCTCTTCTGCATGAGTACGTATAATGACTGGAGATGGGCCCAGACAGGAGTCTGGTGTCTGAGTGCTGGATGCAATGGCTAGGTCTGGTTTTATAGCTCTCCACCTCTGTTCCCAAACGAGTGAACCCTCCTGGTATTGTGCCTCTCCCGTGTTTTGTGGAGGAAAGGCAAGAATCAATTACATTATTGCAGGCCGTAGCGGTCTCTGCCTCAGTGCCCTCCCTCCAGCCTCCCACTGCTTCTGGCCAGCGTGCCGCTCGCCATCGCCCCGGGTGACCTCCCTGCTCAGCACCCTGCGGCGCTTGCTCACGTTCACAGCAGGGCCTAAACGAAGTAGAATGAGGCTCCGATTACAGTTTTAACAAGGATGAAAATCCCGATTCCCATCTCGTGCTGAGTTCCCAGCTGTAGGAATTTATCAGATTGTTACAGCCGGGAGGACGCCTGCTCCTGGCTCTGCCATGGCCTCTGCCTGGCTGTGCTGCAGAGAGCCGACTGCTCTTTGCTTAGCCAGGCCAGGCTGCTTTCTCATGCTGAAACAAGTAGTCATTTTGTTCACTCACCTGCTCTCTTTAGTGTGATATAATGATTTCCTAACTACTTCTATTAAGTGCAACCCCAAACAGCGATCGGTCCTCTTGCCAGGCTGCACCAAGGGTCTTGTGAGACCAAGAACTCTGGAAAGCCCCTCACACAGTGCCTCCAAGGATCCAGCTTTTGTGTCTGGTCAAGGATGAAACCAAACCCTTAATGCAAGTCTTTGCCTAAATCTTAGCTAGGTTCTGTGCAGGAGCAACACCTGGGCTGGCCTCAGCCAGCATGCCCTCCTACCAGCTCTGTCCTGTGGTGGTCCTGACATACTCAAAGCATCCTTGTGCTCAGTGTGGCTCTGATGCACCTTGCACCTAGCTAGTCTCCACCTGCCATGGGACCAGCTTGGCCTGAGCAGTTCCTGTGTGCTCCCTCAACTTTCCTCTTGGTCTGAGCCCGTGTGCTGTCAGCTCTTGTCAGTCCTTCTGCTCTCCTCCATCTTCCATGTTCCGTTGCCTTATACACGTTTCTTCCACCTGGCTCATAGGGCACACCAAGTCTGTCTTGACTTGGTTGCGCCCAGCGCGAGGCAGCCTCGCATCAGCCCGAGCCTGATGAACCTGGCACAGAGGGGAAAGAAAAAAAGAGAAGTGAAACGAAGGAGAATGCAGTTGGGAGTTGGCACAGGTGCTTTCCGTGTAGGGCAGGCGGCATTTTCAGACGGCAGCAGCACGTGGTGAACATCACTTTGCATATGAAAATCTAGTTAAGCTAACGAGGTCCTTAATTAGGGCTTTTATTATCTTTTAATTCTTTGCTTAAAGGAAAGTGATTACAAAGCTCATCTTTATGATACAGCAAACTAATCTTTCATTTCTGAAGTGTTTCCTTCCCTTGCCACAATAATAAGGAAAGGGAGAGAGAGAAAAAAGGATGGGGAGGGGGCTGCAGAAAGGCAAACAGAGTTGTGAGAAGGAAACCACAAAGCAGAGCATTTGAACCTGTATGCTCTTGCAGTAGCATTTCAGTGTGGATCAGAAAAAGCCTCAGGAACCCATGACTCAGTAGCTGGGAGTAGGTGGGCAAGAGAATACATTAAAACCCCCAGTTACACGGGAGGAAGCAGGGAAACGTGGTGCCTTGCCACAGGATCTGCACACCACTGTCCCCAGCGCAGGGCCTCCTGCTCATCCGTGTTGCCGGCAGCACCTCACCGCCTCAACTGCTCAGCTGCGTCAAGCTTGCTTCATGCATGACGGTCCTATGGGATGACTGTTGGAAGGGACTTCCATAAACGTTCTGTAGACAGCAAAGCGGTGTAACTGGGGCTGTGGGGCTCATGTCTGCTGTTCTCCTAGATGCCACAGAACTGCACAGCATATACAACTGAAGGTTGGGGAGAGCTGGTTCGAAACTACTGCACACTGAGAAGCTCTGCCAGGACCCCCTCCTGCCCTGTGTCCCCCCTCTCAACTTTCCCAGCCCAGGGCACCCCACACCAGCTCTCCCAGTATATTTCAGTCCTACCAAAATTGGAGTCCATAATTCCCTTTATGTCCTTACAGGGTTCCTACAGGTCTGCTAATTTCATTCTGTCCTGTTAAATCCACTGACATACCAGTCCCGGGCTTCACACGGAGAGGAGTTAATCCACTCAATCTTGACTTACTGCACATCTTGTTATCACAGTCAAGGGAGGCTGACAAACAGATACCACATTTGCTGTCTTCCATGTTACGGACATTTGTTGAAAGCTGCTAAATTCATGTTTCTCCTGAACACTGCCAACTTTAAAACTCGGTTCCTGCTTCTCTTCAGCTGCTTCTAGAGGCACAGTACATTATGTCCCAAAGCCATATTACTTAATTTTGGGATGGTGATAGATCCCTCTGACTTGAAGAGTGTGTGTAAGGTGGGGGTCAGCTGCCTGAAAAAAGGAAGCTTAAGAACCTCCTGATGGGAACTCCATAGGGAGCAAGTTCTGGGAGCCAGGATGGATCATGTGCTTTGCTGCAGCTTGTGCCTCCCCATTGTGACGAAGGAGTAATCCTTGGGGTAGTATATCAAAACAAGGTGCTGATCATTTGTTGCCATTACACATCATCTGACATTTCTCATAAAAACAGGGATGTTAACATCAGTGCCTCGGCCAGATTCCAATTCAAATGATTACGTGCTACTTTCAGAATCCCTCCTCTTTGCAATTAGAATTTCTTCCCCTTCCCCCCTTTTTTCTGAACCACTTCAGCACTGCAAAAGAGTCGCAGCATCCTGCACCACAGATAGCTGCATTTTGGGTTTTGCTGAGGTGATCTTTACTGTATGTGTTACAAATGCATCAGAAAACATAGTTTGGTGAATCTAAACACTGTCCACTTGTCATTGCTGTGATAGCAAGGTTTGACATGCAGTTTTTAATCCAATTACAATCCAGATGAAAATAAGGGAAGTTTTTTAAAGCTTCAACCTTCGGCTTGGAACGTAGCTGCACATTAGACACTGGGCACCAAAGAGCAATTTGTGCCTTTGAAATCCTCTTCCCCAGTAAAAGAACATCAGCTTTGTCTATAAAGTTGTAGAGGATGCCAAAGACAAATGGACTGATTTTGCAAGGTGCTTACTGTCTGCATTTCCAATTCAAGCTAATGCTTAGTATCTGTGGAAATTAGGCGAAAGATTTTTTACAGCCACTTGGAAGTGCTTGGTAGTCTCTTTTCTCGATATCTTTCATATTTATCTAGATTGAAGGAAGTTTAGAGGACCAAATAAAATTACTAGCACTTCTTTGTCAACCTGGCAATAGTTTCTGTCTGTTCTGCTTAGAAATCTCAGCCTAAATAGGTAAGATGTGCACGTATTACGGCTTTTCAGCAAATGTCATTATGATATTTTTAAGCTGGTGGATTAGTGTCATTGTTTTAACTGTTTATTTCCTTGCTTACATTAATCTCCCCAGTACTAGGTAGTGTACTTTTCTAGTAGTTCCTTAAGGACATATTGACCCTAATTAGAATTGGAATGAATAATGGAATACAGTTTATCATCTCCATAAATCTCTGTAGTTCTAATTTACATTGTAAGGTGGACATCCTGCAGTTGCATCCATTTTATCTGGCACCTTAGTTAAACCACTTTTGTCCGACCTCTGGCCACAGTGTTGTGTTTCAGACCACAGTATTTTACGTACTGGATCGGCATCTCTTTCTGGCTTCCTGCAATACTTGCCAAAGTCTTTGTGTTAACTTCCCTGTACCCAAATTAAAACATCATCCATTAAAAGTCTGACACATCGTAATCCCTCAAAGATCTGTGCAATTACTCTTCGTAATACCTCGGGAGCAGAACTTGTACCAAATGGCCTTTGCTTAAATTCACTGTATAATATCCAAATGGTGTATTAAAAGTCACTAGCTTAGAGCCTGAGCTAAATTTTTTTCTTCCAAAAATGCCTGTGTTAGATATAACATTTAGAAGATCTTTGGTTTTCTGCTAAGATCTTAGCTGTCCTTTATGCAGTGATTTTGATCAGATGCTAAGCAGATTTTATGGCTTCATTTCTGTTAGGCGAATCAATACACGTCCATGGCATATTTGACTTCTCTGTTACAATCACGTAATTCTTTCACAATATAAATTGTTCTTCTCTACTAAGTGCTTGCCTTTTTTTCCTATGATCAGATTCAGTTTTCCTACTCATTAGGGTGAATGGTGTCTTTTTCAGTGTGGGTATCACAAGGGAATGACTAATTTATCAAAGTGGTATTTGGAGACGTGAGGATTTGTGTAGTCTGTTCAGGATTCTCTAGTGCTTACAACACACATCACTTTTTACTAACTTGGGCTATGTCATTTTCAAGTCCCAGTATTTTCCCTGAAACACATTGCAGTTACCCAATTTAAAAGAATACAGCCATGCCATTAACGTTTAGCTCTGTTTGCCTGTCTGAGCCATTTATTTTGCACTCTCTCTGCCTGCAAAAACATATATATGCTGTTGCCATTCCATTCTCTAAATGTGCAGACTTTCTTGGTTTTAATATATGTGCCACAGTTTTGGAAAGGATTTTTTTTTGTCACTGAATTTATAGTGCATTTGACCGTATTCTGGGGTCTGTCTTAGCTTGTGTACCCAAATCTGTTGTGTGGCTTGGGGTTTGTGATGCGAGGAACTTTTACATCCCTTCTGGATTCTTCTTCAGATTCTCTTCATCAGCAGCCTTCTCTCTTTGAAATGATACAACGTGGACACTCATTCATCACTGAGGCATACAGAGCCCAACCGTGCACTTTGCTGCCTTTTAACGTGTCTCAGTTCCTGCGTTAAGATTACATAGCCTCTTCTTCAGAGGTTTGTATCCATCTGGGGTCTGATCCAACGCCCCTGAAAGCCTGTGGAATCATTCTAGTTGCCTTCAATGGGCTTTAGATAAGGCTTGGGTCATTTTGTCCTGAGGCTATGAATTTCTCTTTCATTTAAGGGTTGTGGAGCTCTTCAAATTCATGTGACTGAGCTTAAATTTCTATCCAGTCCCCAGTGCATCAGCTAGATCACATTACCCATGGTTGCAGTGTTTTCAGATGATCACATTTTGTATAGTAGCAGCTTCTCCCCCTGATTTTCAGAGCTTGAGCCAAATCCTCCCCAGTTGCTTCTCCTCCCATGCAAAAGTGGTGCATGCCAACAAACACCACCGAGTCCACTGTGTGGATGGCACTGCGGCTTTTTTAGTGCCTCCTCTGCAGCTCATTGGGGCTGGGCAACTGTTCAAACTCTTCTTGGTGCTCTCTTTTCTGTATAAGATTTCTTGACAATGCAAAGAATTTCGGGGGAAAAAACCATTTCCAGCTGTAACTTGTGTCAGGGTTTAATGGGCACTAAGGAAGAGAGGCACAGTGCCGTTACGCAAAGGAAGATTGATTTTATGCATACAATTATACTCTGGGTACTGGAAACATCTGAGTGACACTGGGCACGCTCAGAGTTTTAATGCAAATACCTATCTGGTCAGTCCAGCACTAATATAATGTCCCCTCAGGCCCAAGAGCTAGGCCTGAATCCGAACACCTCCAGAGTTAGATGAAACGTTGGGCCTTGGATCAGTTCAAGGCTGGCTGCAGGCCATAAAGATACAACATCTTTGGATGAGAAAGAGGGCAGAAAGCTGAAAGTTGCAAGCTAGCCTTCCTGGCTGCCGTGAAAGAGAGAAGATGAAACACAGGAAAAAAGAATTAAATATGAGGCATCCATCAAAGTCCTTCTCGAGGTGAATAATTACACTCTCTGTTAATTACACGTAGTAGCATAGCTTGGCTTTCATGATATATGTCAGGTTTTATTGCTCTTGTTGTCAGTTTCTGGATGTCATAACTCTGCTCCCCAGCAGCCTGTCATCAGAAAGAGCTATGGTAAATGAATTCCATAAAAAAGCATTTGCTAATGTTTGTTTCCTCAGGAACAGCGGTGCAATAGGGTAGCTGGAGCTCCTGCACCAAGCTCTTCCAGCAGGATGATGCTCAGAGCTGATTTAGTTCAGCACCTTCTACAGAAGCCCTGGAATGAAACCCGTAGCCTGAGTCATTCGTGCTGCAGCAGGCAGGGAGGCATTTCTTTGTGCAGGGCTTATCCTGCAGCCTCTCATCTCAGTTACAAACCTTACAGGCCACCATTGCTACCCTGGCTTTCCCATCCCCACAGAGCACCATGTGCAGCTCTGTCTACCTTTGGTTTCTTTAGAGGTCTTGTCGCTCTGCTGTGGGTTCTCATGACCTTCCCTCTTACTGGGTGCCAGCAAAGCTTCTTTACAGTCCCCTGCTTACTTCTTTTGGAAACATTTCTCAGATGAATTTAGTTTATGATTATGGAATCACAGAAATGTGCGATGAAGAAAAGTCTGTGCTTCTGAAAGTCCTGTCAGCTTGAACACATCCAGTCAGGGAGAATTGCCAGTGTTGTGTGACTTTGCTTTGTCATACCAAGTGATTTGCTAGCCAGCTTTTGATGACCATATGAATTCTTGAAAGAATTATGGTTGGACATTGTGGTTTAACTTACTCAAATAGAAATGTGTGAGGATGCTGTCGTTTTGTCCCTTTCTTTGCCAAAAATACATACCTTTCTCTTCACATTTGAAATTTTTAATTTGCTGTAGTCATGGGGAAAAGTTTTATGTTTAGTCCGCCAGCTGAAATACGTTCTCATCAATTTTGTTTTGAATACGTTTGCATAAGGAACAAATTAATCAAAAATGTCTGTGTGCCAAAATTTCATGAAGAAATGTTGCCAGATTTTTGCTGCAAATAATTTATCCAGCTCTGGTGATCAGGATGAATAAGAAAGGGCAGAAATACCTGGTTTAGCACAGGATGCAATGCTGTCTGGACCTGTAATCTTTCTCTGTAGACTATAATGGGAGCTTATGATAGACATCCGTCTCATAAGAGGATGATGAATGCTCATAAGATTAGATGGATCCCGCTCTGTGGGGTGGATGTCTGTGGGAGGTGTCCATGGCTATGTAGGAAATCTCTGGCAGAGCAAGAAAATGAAACTGCTTCAGGGATCCAAGGCAAATCATGGGACCCTCTTTTTTTTTCTGTGCCATTTCAGCCACCCTTCCCTCTCTCAGATTCCAAAATACATATGTGCTGATGCAAGCCAGCTAACAGCCCAAGCAGAATAGCACTCACATCGCAAGCAAGCAGAAAAATAAGCACTCTGAGCATAGCAGAGATGTGCTCATCTCTGATGAGCGCAATCCTCTGACAGAGGATTAAAGGCACGCATCGTCTTGGCTTTTTGAGGGAAGTCTGGGACACTGCTGGTCTAGCAGGCCATGCTTTGAGCAGGGGGTTGGACTGGAGACCTCAGGAGATCCATTCCCATCGGCACAATTCCAAAAGTGTCTGACCCCAGTGGTTCTGTGGTCTGGTCCCTGCTCTCTGAAGCTTAGCTGTGGCACAGAGCAGGTGCTGTAGCTCTTTCCCACAAACCACGTTTCAGGTACTGAAGATCGTCATGTCCATCCTGATCAAATGACTCTAGCACACTCAAATGTGGACACAAACATACTGGAGCACCAAAGAGAAATGGCAGGGAACAGTTGCACTTTGAGTACAAGCCAGCAATCTCAGCCTTGGGCGTCCTAGCTCACGGAGCAGGGGGGCTGCCCCTTCCTTCCTGCCTTGCCTTCCTTGCCCTTCAGGGTGGGCTGAGGGGAGGAGCAGAGGACAGTCTCAGCTCCCAGCTGAATCTAACCCATGGCTCTCATACTTTCAGACCACCTGGCAGTAGTTCGGTTGCCTTTGAAAACCAGAGTGTCTTCAAATATGGCAGTATTAATTGCCTAAAATAGCTTTTAATGAGCTAAAACCACATTGGTCCCTAAGTAGTGGATGTGGTGGCCTCTGATTTGTTCCGTGGTTTGATTCCCTGGTGTTGGGAAAAGCTCCAGGTTCCTATTTCACTAAGACATAACAGCACTGACCCTTGGAGCTCCTCTAATGTGTAATAAGTCAGAGTCTTTCCTTTTGGGGAAAGGGAGGCAATAGGTGTGTCTCCGTCCTTTTTTCTCTGTTTCTGAAGTTTGTGAGGATGTAGTAGCTGTCAGACCACTGCTTCTGTGTCACAGCTCATTGAAATTGGCTTGTATCTGGTGTCTTAGACAACAGTGGGTCCAGCTATGTTCTGCTATCTCATGTAACTGCAGTAAAATCATATAGCGCCAGATCCATAAAGGCAGGTACGCCATGATGAACCCATGAATGCTTTGGGAATCTGTCTGTCTCTCTCAGTTCTCCATTGGCAGAAATTGAGCCCGTGGCTCTGTTGCATGGCTGTTCTCATGGTAGCCTCCAGTCTGAATTGTGGTCCCTGGGACAATCCCTGTTACCACTGAAGTATTTTTTCTACCAGTATGTAGTACTGTGAAGTATATTTACTATTCAGCCTCCTGAGTAAACTGCTTTAGGAGAATTTTCTGTCCTGGTTGTCAAGAAGTTGGAAAGGCTTGCTATAGAAAATCAGTGGCAGTTGGAGATGACTGAAAAGAATCTAGCTCCAAACGTAAATGATCTTAATGAAGGCCCTACATAGATATTTGTGTATTTATTGTTAGCTCTCCCTGTGAAAACTTGGTGTGTGGAGGAGTGATTTAATTCAATTACTTCAGGATTGTGCTTAAAAGTATTCCCTTAAGATCTCAGCACGTCTCTTAACCCACGAACATACTCGAAGACAGTCTGCACAATGGAAATCTGAGATCTCACATTCGAGTTAAATCCCACACAGTCACTCTTGTTTTACCTAAATCAGCTTATGCCTTCTCTCTAGGAATATGTTGCCCAGATGCTAGGGGCTTTATAAGAGCAAGTGTTAACAGGCTTTAAGTCACAATGGAAGTTTTTGCTTTCTCTGGTAAATAATGTCCTTGGATCGATGCCAGGACCCGGGTTGGACCCGATGATCTCTCGAGGTCCCATCCAACCCCTAAGATTCTGTGATTCTGTGATAACCCTTTCAGTGGCAGTCTCCCTCTGAAGTTCCGAATGCTGGGTTCTGGGGATTTCACCCTGCAGAGCAGTGGCAGCAAGCACCCGCGTCAGGGAAGGCACCTAAAGCATTTCTTCTTTTTTTTTGACTGAGTCTCTCAAACATCATTTTTAGTGGCAAGCAAGGTTGATGCCAGCATTCAGAGAGCTTTTACCTGTACGTGTTCAGAGAGTCTTAAAAACAGAACTGAAAGGGTCCTAAAAGCATCAGACGCCCATCTCTCTACCTTGAAGCACAATCACCTGTACATCTGTCACTCCTGCCATACAATTTGTTTTGAAAGCTGTCGAGCAATGGAAACTCCACTCCCTAAGCAGACTTTCTAGCACTTTGCCGTGCTTACCAATAGAGATTCCATCCTGCTTGCTCACTGACACGCATCTTTCTGAAATTTAAGCCAGCTCCTCCTTGCTCTGTCCGCAGTGGGCGGGAACAACAAATTATTCCTTTCCCTTTTGTAAACAAACATTTATATACATTGTTATCTTGCATCCCCCAGTCTGTCTTCCCTTCAGCTGATTGATTAGCCCGATTTATGTCAATTTGCCCCAATTAGAAGTGTTTCCTACTGTTGTAACTGTTCTTGTTTGCTCTCTTCAGGCTTTCTCTTCTTCTTCTACATCTTACTTTGTGTCATCCCCAACACAGGACACAGTATTCCAGCTGAAGCCACTCAATGCTTAGTAGAGCATTGAAAGATGATATCAGGTGTCCAGACTCCTATGTCTACATGATACTTGCCTTTATCACTATGTTATAATGCTGCTGATGTAAGTCTAGCTGGCAAATCACTACATTCTGCCCATCTCGGATTATTTTCTTTCTGAAGAACTTCTGACTAAGTACTTGTTCCCTTATCTTGTGTCCATCCAGTTGTTTATTCTTGTTAAAGGCTTTAATTGATCTCTGTTGAATTAATTCACTTTTTCAGAGTGCTTCTCCATGCAGTAAAGATCCTTTTAAATCCTAATGTTAGCTTTCAGTATTCTTGCAGTCTTCTTAGCAAGGTATCGTCTACATGATTTATAAACCAGATCTCCACTCCACACCGTCATTCAGGTTGAGGACAATGTTCAACATATTTGTTCTCAGAGAGACCCCTGGGGAATCTCAATTGCTGTGGCTTCCCTTTTTGACAGGAACCACCGAGAGTTGCCCTCTGAGTAAGGCTGTGCCACTGGTTTTACACCTACCCTTGAGTAGTTACTAGTCCGTGTTTTCTGAGATTGCTGAAGAGAATATCACAGGCACCGGTGTCACAAATCCTACTAAGAGTCAAGATATATGACATCTATTGCTTGTCACCTTTGCCCAAGGCCCATTACCTGTCACACAAAGAAATTAAATTGGCTTGACACAATTTCTTTCTGACAATTCAACAGGGTCTGTTACTCATCTTTTCGTACTTATCCTTTTAGCTTCTTACACATAGTTCGATTATTTGTTTCAATATTTTTTCTTGGGATGGAAGTTTAAACTGAGTGGTCTGTAATTCCCTAGCATAATTTTTTAAAGCTAGACACCATGTTTCCTCTTTCCAGACTTCTAAAATCTTTTCTGTTCTCTGTGATTCATGTTCTCCATGAACTGAAATTGCTCCAGCCAGCTCTCTAAGTATTCAAAGGAAGAAGTTCATCAGGGACCAGCCAGCCTGAAAACATATTCTGCTGTGTTTTTTCTAGGCTTTCAAAGCCCGAGCTTTCATGTCGTTGACATTAATAACAGTGTGTTAGATGCTTGCACTTGACCTTCTTAATGAACTGGCCTCCAAAAGTTGTTCGGCCTTTAGACTGTCATCTGTCCTTTTCCATTAACGCTCTTCTTTCTGTGTTCTCACTGCTAGTGAACAAAGGGTATGCATTCTTGCTACTTTTCCATTTCATCCCTTAATCCTTTTACCCCTTCCTCCTCCCCCCCTTAGTGTCGTGGCCCACAGTCCGTGTACTCCCTCCATACAAGGTTGAGAAAGCGCTCATGATTTAGTCAGGTTGGTTTCCTGCTTGCTTCCCATCTGCTGCAATAGGACACTTTGCACTGGGTCTGTCAGTATTGTTCCTTTTAGGAACTGGAGGCTTGCCTTATCTCCTTTCTCCCTGAGCCTTACCTCCCGTGACAGCCTACCTACCATGTGCATTGCAGCCTGTCTCATTGAAGCGCCTTGGTTTTATATGGCAGTTTTGCTGCTTATTTGCATGGGGTTTTGAACTCTTGCCACTCTCCATTCCCTCTCACCACAGTTGCCTTCTGCTTTCATAATCCCAGTTTACCTTGGTTCCAGGTGTTCAGCAAATTTCTGTCACCAAAGAGATTCCGTCTTTGGGACTGCAGCTCTTTGTCCTCCAAAGCTTTTGCTGCTGTGTTTCCCTCTCCCTGCATCCTTCTCATCTCTCCCCCCTGTCCATGTATACATAGCAGCAACACTTGTAAGCATTGGCTGAGCCGCAGAGGCAGAGGATCGGAGCTGCTGTGTGACTGCCCTTCTCCCACTGGGTCACTGGTTTGCAGTGTTGTTTACTCGGGCTTTTGAATTCCTTTGGGCTTGCCTCACATTGCCTGAACTTCATGGCTGCTTTGCGTTTGTTTTTTCCTCATTTAATGCTCATTGAAGTTGAACAGCCCACTTCTTGCCGCTCTGCTTTGATTTACCTATCAGTCCCAGAAACAACCTGATTGTGTTATCTTCTCCTGTCAAACCCAGTCACTCCTACAGTTGATGAGAGTCCACGTTAAGATCTCTTCTCTAGCAGAAGTGGCTTCTTAAACATCTTCACTTTTACGTATTTCTTTTTTGAATATATATATAAAAAACCCAATTGCTACAACTGTGCAAAAGGAGTAAATTGCAAAAGCACAAAGTACAACCAGTGCCTGGTTTTTGTTTTATATGGAAACTCCTTTTACATTCCAATCTTAAAGTCACTTGTGCTACAATGCAAATTTTAATGTGTGTTTACTTCTGTAAAATAATTTGTTGTTTGCCGTTTTCTGCATATGGTGAATAATTTGTGCAAGGACTCTGGTGAATGAATTCTTCTAACTGAAGTTATTCTGAATTGACTGTAGCTATTCTGTAGTTAAAGTTTCAACTGGAGTTTACCTGATTTTGAACAGATGTTTGCCTTACGAGATAGATAAACAAAGGAATAAAACCCTCCCCAAAAGACAGACCATGAGAAGCCTTGACTAAGAGGTTTTTACCTAGTATGAAATGAACAGGATTCACTGGGTCCCTGGCTTATAGCTACCTGATGGTGGAGTTTTTCAGATGGCAAAATGTCCTTTCATTCACTTTGCCACTTTACAGCACAAGAACAACAACAATAACAAAAACCTTAAAAAAACCCACCAAAACCAAAAGAGAGATTAAAACTACTTTAGTAGATTCATCTAGTTGAAATCTAATGCACAAGAGCACTGAAAATTAGTTGATTGAACTCTAATTTTAAAAGTCACTGACATTATAAAAAAATGTCAGAGGGCATGTCATCAGAAACAGGCTTAAAATAGGATGTCAGATGACTGCTGAAGACCTAATTCTTCTTTCTGTTTCTATTCTTAATTTGCTTAGCAGTTTGCAAATACTGAAACTACAAAGTAATCATCAAAGAGGATTTATTAGCAGAACCTTTTACCCAC
>VZTU01021246.1:714885-784123 GCA_013400835.1 Zapornia atra | reverse complement strand
AAGCAAACAAAAAACCCTCTCTGGGAGGAACTGAACTAAGCCCCAAGAAAGAAAATGCATGCTACCACCAGTTCTCTCTCTTCCCTTTGAATAGCATCATGCCTTGCTTGGGACTCTGCTTTTCGTAGGAACAATTTAATAGTGATGACTTTCTTGTGTGATGCTGGTAAGAATTAAGCCTGTCAGAAAAGCTCTGTGTTGATGCAGACAACCCAAGGAGACCTATTGTTTCATTTTCTGCTTCAGAAATGTGCCCTTAGTTGGTAGGTGGTTGTTTCTTTTGGATTCCATTCAAACAAGTTTTCTGTAGTAAAAGAGCAAATGGCAACGCTCTGTTCTGATTGCTGAACCAGTTGTGCCTCGTGTCAGCGTTCAGGAGCTGCTGTTACGAATGGGTTGGTCTAATAGGGAAGGCTCATTAAGTCTTGATGTGTCTTCTTCAAATGGGAACAGCTTGAGATTGGGGGGAAGAAGAGGGCAGATGGACAGCCATGCGCGTGGCTCCTGATAATTTTCTTCAGAGAAGGAAGAGGGAAAGAGAAGTATCTTCTCCCAGAAGAACAAAGATACCAGGAACTAATACCAAGTTATGCCACACATCCTAAAAGGCTTAGGTTGCAGGTCATGCCTGTCCCATCCCTGGACAGTTGAGCTTCTCAAGAAGCAGATCTGGCGATTTAAGGCACATTGGAATTTGTAACTATTCATCTTAAAATTCCAGGCTGCAAAGTGCAGAGCTGTAAGAGCTTCCTGTGAGCATCTCAAGTCTCTCTGCATTAGGACATTTTAAGTCAACACGATGGCTGTCATCCTTACTCGTGAGCCTTCAGGGGGAATTAAGAGCCAGAAGAGGTTACAGGGAGGAGCAAAGATGCATGTTTTAACAGCAGAGGGGTCTGTTTCGATTGTAGATGAGGTAGGGAGAGGAAATTTAGCTGCTCAAAAGGAAAAAGAAGTTGTGTGTCCTGTTTATGCGCTGGGACCCTTGGCTACCTAGCAGGCTTATCCCCAAAACGCCTTCAAGTGATGAGGAAACAGAGCCAGAACACAACTGAAAATGCTTTTTAGTATTCTTATAGATTTTTCTGTTTCTCATGCCAGCCAAAGAAAAGAAGGATTGATTGTGGAATGCTCAGCAGACCCTGTAAGTTTTCTCTCTGGTGCGTTTCTAGAAGGATGAGGGGCGATTTGCAGCCTGTGCCTCCAGTTCTGGAAGTCTGGGGGAAGGACAGTCTCCAGCTTTGTCAGAGTTTGGGGCTGGAGCCAGCGTCGGAGCCTGAGCTGCTCCTGGGGGCTTGGATCAGCTGTACTCCACCGGGGCGCGGGGGTGACACGGGGCAGGGGGCAGAGAGGAAGCCGAAGTGTGCCAGGGGGACTGGGGAAGGCACAGTACAGCCAGCCTGCTCAGAGATGAATGGCACGTGGGCCGAGCACGTGAGACACAAATATAGCAGCCTGGTGAGTGCCCAGCTGGGGCAAGCTTCAGTTTGCTTTTTAAAGGAATGCTGTCAATTCCTATTTGGCTGACAAATTTTCTCTTTGTTTAAAAAGGGGGGGGGAAATTAAAAATAAAAAAAGAGAAAGCATGGTGGCTAGGGTTTGGGCTATTTTTTTTTCCCTCAGACAAGCCAAAAGCAAATAATTCCCAGCAAGTAGTTCATTTTTGTAAAAGTTCCAGTGCAAAGGGTTGTCAGCTGATAGTAAAATTCGCAGGGGAGAGAAAAAGGAAAGCGGCTGCATTGCTTTTCATTGTCCAAGCTGAGAGGAGTGCAAAAGGCTAACAGGGAGGGGGTAAAAGATGAGACAGACTTGAGGATGCTCCTGACAATGATCTGAGGGGTTGTTTGCAGTATGAATAAGGGGATGTGTTCCTTTAAAAAAAACATTGTTGCTTTTTAAGTGGCTAGTTCTGCTGTAAACAAATCTTGGAAAGCGCCTGTGGAATTAGATGTATTTCAATTAAGCAACTCAAAGTAAATAGGTTTTTACCTAGAGCAGAGTATGGAAATGAGGGTGGGAACGTAAAGCATTTTACAAAGCAAGATGTAAGTTCCTTTGAGTAAACAGAGAAGTAACAGCTGTGAAATGTTGCTAGCAGAAATTAAATGTTGTGGCCAAAGGTTTGTTTCTCCTTTTGACTGTTTGCTAAGGAATAATTGTTCAGTTACAAACAATCAATCAATCTTCAAGTGCAAAGAAAGGGTCAGGGTGTCCATTTCATCAAACCAGACCAGTACATTACTTACATGCCAGATTAAATTGTCCAGAGGAGGGAAGGATGTCAAAAACGTCATGCCTTCCATGGATTTGTTTTCCTGTAGACAATGATTTTTTGAATGTCTGGCTGTGGTTGTTAGAAGTGTGTCGTTGCCCACTGGGCAGGCAGAATTAAGGGTGTTTTGGAACACGCAGCAGGGTGTTGCCAGGCCTCATACAGCATTATATTTGCTTTCCTTTTCCCTTATTTACTGGCTATTAGATGCCTAGAGGGGAGGTTTCAGTGTGGCAGCCAAAGGTTTCTCTATTCATGTACATACCAGAGTTGTATAAAGTTTGTGAGTTCTTACTGGCATCAGAAAACTGCGGGTGACTTCAGCTGCACGTGTGCATAACTATTTACAGATGCAAGTCACAGTAATCATTAAATTCAAATTAATGAAGCCTGTGAAAGGTTTAATTTCTTTATGTGGGGCCCATATATCTGCTGGTACTTTGTACAGGCTAATTCATGAGCAACTTAAGGACCCCGCTTGCCCCCATCATCTTTCCAGTCTGGGTACCTTTGGATTTCTGCCCACTGACTACGCTGCTCCCTCCCCCTGCCCTGCACACCTGTAGCTTGAGCAGCTGGAGTAGTTCCCTCTCTCACAGGAATCTTCACCGTGTATGGGAATGAAATGCTAAACCCCAAAGACTCTGCAGGGCTTCACAGAGAGCCTGTCAGGGACGGACGGACGATAACACAGTGCTTTGCCACATGATGTTCTCCACCACAGCAAATGCACTTGATTTCTGTCTTTCTAATGATTTAAAAAAAAAAAAAAAGTTAATGGCCACATGCTGAAATTCAAAACCAGCCATCAATATTTGCAGAGATGGATACATTTTTTCCTGGGGGGAGTTGGTGGTGGTGTTACTTCTGTAGGAATGAACTAAATGGCTGGATTGTATTTTATATTGAATCCAGTGCAAACATGAGGTTTATGCAAATAGCAAAAATACTAGGTTCCACATATAATTGGGGCCAAAACTTTAACCTCTAGAAATAAAAAAACATAGCCAAAGTAATGGAAAGTCTAATCTGCTTTAGTACAGCATAGAAAGAATTTTGTGGGGTTTTTTGTATGCGGCAATTTGCTACTTTCAGGGCAAGTAGAAAATGTTTTGATAGTTTTCCATGTCTTCAGTGGAAAAGAGTCTGGTTTTTTAGAGATTTTGGTTTTGTCTAAAACTAGAAGAAACTCCGCAGTCATGTGATTCCAGCTTTTGGGAGGTTTGCCAGCGAGCATGGGCTACCAGAATACCAACTACATATACATTTGGTTTGTTACAGCTGGATGCATTGGATGTTTATGACTTTCTGACTTGCACCTTATTTTTTGCAACTGCTGCTTATGTGAATGTTTTCAAAGAGAACTGAATTTTGAGTCTTTCATTGAGATGAAAAAAACTCTCTTTGTTTTGGTTGGGGAGTAGTTTTGCTTTGTTTTCTCCAGTGAAGGAAGGTAAGGAAACATTTAGTGTGGCAAAGGTTCAGTCTGGCATTGCTTAACTCTTCAAATTACAGGTCCAAATTCTTCTAATTGCGGTGAGGAGGAGGGAAGGGGAAAAAAACAGGTTTTTTAGTTTCAATACCAAACCCTGCAATTAGGAGCTGAAGTTAGAGAGATGCATATGAAGAGTTATTTAAGTCAGAGCTCAGAGAGGAAACTGAGTACAATCTCAGCTATGAGGATACTCAGCCCCTCCATAGACTGGATCAGATTTGACTCTCAGCAGCTTACAGGTGGTGACTGTTTGTCCTGGTGTAGCTAAGGAGCTGTACACTGTGGATGTAGTGGGTGTAAGATCTCTCTTGCTGCAGGTTCCTCATGTCTAGCAGCAGGAACATAGCAGGAGCGGACCTGTTGGCCATCCTCAGCTCATTGGTAGACCCATCTTAGAAGGAACTCAGCCAATGGTGCCCCGCAAAGGAAGTGTTAGGTGACCTCACATGATGCCTTGCTTTCTCTGACATCCATGTGTGGACATTGATTCTTTAACCCCAGGCTGGGCAATAGTTCCCCATTCTTGTCTGGACAGGAGCAGTCTCAAGGGAAGGAACTCCCCTCATGGTGCTCTGCTTTCTGCAGTGTGCACTGCAGTGCTGGGGATGGCCTCCTGTCAGTAAGCCTGGGGAAGTTAGGCTGTTTTGTTACAGGGGGTTAGTGTGTTGGGTTTTGGTGTTTGGGTTGTTTTACTAATTGCATCTAATTTTATTTTGTGTAGCCTCACAGTCACTTGTATTGATGCAGTGGAACAGACATGGATAGTGTTTGGGCAAGAGGACGGGGCGATGGGAGGCTCTCACTCTGACATCATAGCACAAGAAAACGTACCCTAAAACCCAGCTCTTGGTCCTTTCGGTATATCTGACTTGGGGAGCCTGGTAACTCGGAGATGGCCACCAGTTCTTCATTTTATCAGGCATGAGCAACAGAGAAGAGATTAAGGCAATAACAACAGCTGTCAGAATACAGCCTTTTTAGTGGTGTGTTGGAAAGGAAGCTTGGCCTGTGTCCGTATCAGCTGAGAATGCATCAGCGAATCCTGGGAAAGATGAAGAAATGAGTGTGCGGCAGTGTCTGTTCCCTAGTTTGCTGTAAACCATATGTCTGTCTGCAGCATACACAAATACTGAGTAGGTGAATAGGTGACTCAGATATTCAGTTGGCCAGATACTGTGATTACCAGCACTACCCAGTCATGCAGACTCTGCCAAATAACTTTCAGGCACTTAGCACCTGTGGATGCCGTCCCTGTCAGCACGCCAGCACTGACTGCCATCTAAATAACAGCAGCTTCAGCCCCTCCGTGGTGTCTGCGTGTCTTGCTGAGCCAAGCTTAATGCACACAGGAATTGGTTTACCTACAAATGAAGTAGAGCCACTCTGCTTGGTATTGCTGCGTGTTCCTGTGCTGTACAACAGTGCGGGCGATGAGAAAGAGACAATTTCTCACTGAACTGCAGGTAACACAAATGCAATTAGCTGTATCGGTATTTGGCCAGCAAAAATACAGTAGCATTCTTGGAAGCCGGAGAGTTAATGATGTTAAATCTTCATGAGCAGCCAAAGTCCGTCCTCTCCTACCACTTTCTTTTTGCCTGCCTTAATGTATAACTTCCTACCTTTGAATTGTAGGTAATTAAGCTGGACTCCTCCGTGCGGAAATGTCACACTTACCACCTATAGGCTTCCTATCTCCAGCTTTAAAAGGAATTATTCTTCCTGCAGCTCCTGCTGCTCCTGTGTTCCGCTCTTATTAACCTCATGGCCACAAAGAACAGACTCTCCTGTGTTTTCATTAGATCTGCCTTCTAAAGAGATGCAACCAGGAACCAAAGCAAAATACTCAGAGATTTGACTTCTTTCTCTTGTGGGGTGAGGTGAGGATTGGGAAAGAATACTTGTAGCTCTTTCAGGCTCCTCTGACCTGATCCTTCAACTGGATCTGTCACAGACCTGTTTTCCTGTTTTGTCTCTCAGCAAGGAAATGATTGCAGACATACATGTATGCCATCATTCAGCCTCATGCTGGAAAGCAACCCTGATTTGATACTGTCATAAAACATGGGAGCATTTTCACCCAGACAGGGACCTGGCTCTTGGAAGGGATTTGCAGCATAGCAGTATGCTTCATTTTCTGGTTAAATCTTGATTACAGTTTGAGGGCATACTCTGTGGTGACACTGGACAGCACACACAGTGCTGGTCTATGAATCCAAGTTCTGGAGCTGAGCTGGAGAAAGTATTACATCCATTTGAACAAGAGAATCCATCCAAACACAGTGCAATGCATTATACATTCAGATCCCTTCACTCACTGCAGCACTTAGCTGGCACCTCTACATTGCTCTGTGCCCACTCTGCAGGATGTGCAGATGTGCCGTGGTGGAGCTGAGAAAGCATTGGATCCACAGTGGATCCAGCAGCAGATGGATTAAGCATGGTGATGTGGTCAGATATTCCAGGTCATGCAGTGACTGTACCCTCTGAGTACAGCACTCGCACTCCTGGCCTGACTTGTTTGGTTTTGAGTGAAGATAAATGTCGGCAGGGAGAGGAAAGAAAGAAAGGCAGGCATGTTTAAACTGAAGCTGGTTTTGAAGCCACTAGAAGTTGAAGGTTCTTCTTGATGAGTTGACACATTTTCAGTTCACTTATGCTAGCAGTATCCATTTATTTTTAAATTGAGTTTTTAAGTCATTACCAAACCGGAAAGAGATTGTTTGGGAGCTGATTTGCCCAGATTTAGAAATTACAGTTCACAATGCCAGGTGATAAAAAGCAGTGCCCAAAGCATTCAGGAAAGAGCCTGCTTCTGTCTCATGGGTTATGCATCTGAAGGGATGGGAACATCCTTTCCCCTGGCAGAGCACAAAAAAGCAAATACTTGGGAGCGGTTATGTTCTCACCAGCCAGCCCAGAATCTGCAACCAGGCGCTACTGAGAGCTTCAAGAGACCTCACCTAACTCCCAATGGAGATTAAGCTGTAACTGCCTGGCTCAAATTCTGGTATGGAGCTTGTTTCCACAAGTCTTTTCCCTGAGATTTGAGTAGGGGCAGATCTGGGCTTCCTCCAGTGGGCTAGGATGGTCTAGCTCCTCCTCTCCACTCACCAGTGCTGCTGCGTGCCCTGCAATGGAAGAGCAGCTGCCCAGCACTCCCTACCCTCCCCAGGGTCGGGGGCAGCTCAGCAGCTTGCACAGGGCAATTGCTGCACATGGCCTGTAAGGCAGAGGCATGAGGAGCACTGTTTGGTTTCCTGCCTTCTGATGTTAAAAGCTTCTTCCTTGGAAAATGTTTTCCCTTCCCTCAGGACCCTCTTCTCATCGATCAAGAAGGGGAGTTACAAAGACACACAACTGGTTTTTAGATCTTAATAATAAACAGTTAGCAAGGCTTTGGTATGTACTGTACTCAGGAGCCCAGGGATATGTAGAGATAATGCTCTTCATCACCAATTCCACAGGATAATGAAGTCCCAGGTCCCAATTACAGCAATCTGAGGACATGCAATCTTTCTGGTTTGTTTGTAGAGCCCAAGAGGTGGAGGGCACAAGCAGAAAGGTACACACCTGTCTATAAAGCCTCTCCCCCATGCTCATCTGTCTCTGCCTTTTTATGTATGATAGAGGCATTTGAAGCTTTGTCAGTATGGGACATGGTAGAGCCTTGAAGGATGAAGTGAGGAGGGCAGGAACGTGACCTCCACGCTGACACAGTTCTGTGTTTGCTTGGCGTGGCTTCTCTGCACCGTTAGTATAGGTACACAGCCAGCCCCAGGTCTCCTGTCTTATGCCAGAATCCCTGAAAATGAGGAGCTGTAAATCACTTCCCCTGCCTCCAAGTTGCAGACTGAGGGATAATAATATGTATCTGTCAGAAGTGGGACCTTCCTCTTGCAGGCGTGTTCTTGGAATATTTCTGGGAGTTTAGCACACCCAGTTTACATGTCCTCACCTGGTTCCCCAGCCAACTGTGACCACTCGCTGTCAATGACAGGCCGTGGCCAAGTTGTTCTTCACAGAAGACTCACTATCCATGTGGGGTTAGTGAATGCCTGTCCTCTGACCTTCAGGGACCTGAGGAAGAAGGAACTCAGTGGAAGGTTTGAGGTGGGCTGGTGGCTTGGCAAGGAAGAGTTTTAGCAGTCATAATTTATATGGAGAGGAAGAGACTAAGGAAGCTGTTTTGAGGATCTGAGAAGGGAATCTGGTGATCAAGGTTCAGGAAGAGAAACAGCCTGTTTTCTTAGAGAGTAAGAAAACAAGGGTGAGGCTATTTTTAGGAACATCATGTCCAGGCAAGTGGATGACAGTCGTACTTCACAGCAGAAATTCTGATGCTGAAGTGCAAATGCTGCTGAGCCTGTGCTGCCAGCCTAATGAGCAGAGGAACATGATGAGCCAACTACAGTAAAATAGGGATTTAAATAGCATGGTTCACAGGGGATTTGAAGGGGAAAGGGGAGACGTGCAGGAGTGCATGGCAGAGGGAGTGCCTTTTTGGGTGACCCCCCTATACAGCTTTCCTCATAGAGGGCATCAGTGCCATGAACTTGTGGAAGGGGAGGTAAGCAGTGATACTAATTTGGTGGTTTCTGTCAGCAAAACTGAGCCAAAGCCCCCTGCTTGCTTGATTTGAGACCTGCCTAATGAAACCCAGTGGGGAAGGCACCAGTCCTGTGTCGATTGTCTGAGCAGCAGCTCTGGAGTTGCTGTTGTGTCAGTTGTTCTCACTCTACTAGTACCAGTTGGGGTCAACATTCAATCCTACTCCCACTAGAAGGAAGAGCAAAGTTTTGGAGGCTTGGACTTGGTCTCCTTGAAGATTTTGTCCCACATTCTCCATCCTTTCCTTTGAATCACAAAATATAGTGAACCCAAAAGAAAAAAAGCAAAACCCAAAAAGCCCACTGTACCTGTTTAATGCCCCCCACTCCCCTAATTTGAATTTTGCAAAGACTGCAGAAAATACCTGCTGTGTCAGTCAGAATAAGCCCCCTCTGAGGAGCTCAGCTCCAGAAACTCTGAAGATGGAGGGACTGTGTTATGGTTCTGCCTCCCAAAGGGATGTGCTGGTAAATTGCATGGTAATTGTGTTTGTTATCTGCAGCGTGTTGATTCATTACATTAGGTACAGGTATCAGGCAATTGCAACTTAACCTTGTCATTTAGGATGCACCACGAATCTCTTCCCCCTTCTCCTGGCCATGCTTTCAGCACACGTGGCTGCAGGAGCCTTCTGCAGTAAGGTTGCATGAGCCCTGCTCGCCTCTGGCTCTTGGGTTTCAGGTGGTCCATTCTGAAAAGCGACATGGGCAGTCAGGGTGTCCAGCCACAGGGAAGTCAGGGGCAGGGAGTGGGAAAGAGCTCTGTGTGAGACTACACTTATCAAAAGCCTGACCTGAAGAGAGATGTATAGGTTGAATGAGCAGCTTAGCCATAGGGGGTTGTTTCTCCACTGACTATAGACTGGCAGGCCCAACTTTGACTCCTTTGAGATGACAATGAATAGCCAGCCAGTTTTGTATTTAAGCCCTTTGACGAATATCCTGGTCTGCTGAGTCCCCTTGCTGCTGTCAGATGGGATCCCAAGGCTTGTCAACATGACTGATTGCAGCATTACGTCTCTCTCTCTGCATATGAGTAAGAGGCCCCATGCTCATTTGGATGAGCTTCACTGCACAGCCCAGCCTGAGGTGATGGTGTGGCCAAGAAGGCAGGCAGAAAAGCCGGGTTGCTAGTTTGGGAGCAGTGAAGCTGTCAAATGACTCAGCACTTACCCCCCTTTACACACACACACACCCCTTCCCCCCCATGGTGGTGAGAGCAGCAGGACAGTGCCTGTGGGGCATTAGGGTTCAGCCAGTCATCACCAGAGAAAAGTAGGGCTGGTCTTGGTCCTTCTCCCTTGGTGGCAGCTAATCTGGTGGGACCAGGTGGTGTGGCAATGACACAGGTTCCAGTATGATTCCCAGAGCCACGTAGGGACCCAGTATCACCAGTGGTCCCATGAGGGACTTTTGTTGATGTGGTGACCGTTGTGGGCAATAAAGGAACAAGTCTTGCCTCACCCATGGAATGAACATCCTGCATCTTGTGCTGGCTCTGTTTGCCAAATCTCTTGGGTTGGTCCTGCACACAGGGTTTGCACTGGTTTTAACTGGGTTGGCTTAGGTACAGAGTTAACTGAACTGCTGGAACAGTTATTGGAATCTGTTGGTTTGGGTTGGGGAACCCCATGTAGAGATCGCCTCTGGACACCAAACTGGCACCAAAACCTCTTTAATCCAAAGTATGAGCAGATGAGCACAGAGTCAAATTGAATTTAGCAGAATGACTTACATAATGATTTTGTTAAACCAGCACGGTTCCTGTGTGTGGATGGGACCAGAGCGAAAGCGATTGTTAAAGTCTCTGTAGTTAAACTCGTATAAATTTGAGTGCAGGCAGGCTTTTAGAAATTCATTTGTGTGGATCAATCATACTGTTGATCCAACAGAAGCACTTTGCAGAGCACAGAAAGTAAGTTAATATGCTAGACATTGGTTATGGGCCAGTATTCAAAGGCCTCACCTGTTGGTAAAGGCCTGATCCGGGCGTGTGAGGTGGGACACCGCCATTTGTTACCACCATGGGGGTAATCAGGTCAGCATCTAACCAGACCTTTAGCATCATCTGCCCTCCTTGCTGAGGTGTTAGCACTCTGTCATCTCTGGTGGAAAGTGATTCAAATGGGAACTTTTTCCCCAAACTGTGACTCTCCTGGGGCATTGGGATGATTCTCCTTTGTAGGGGTGAGATCCAAGACATTCAAAGGCCGGTATCACACCTGACGGCTTTCTCAAGCTCAAAATAATAAGGACAGTTTCCGTACCAACTCCAAAATACCAACCTTTTCCTAAAGGAGACTCCAGCGGGAGTGCGACCGAGGCTGTAGCTCATCTTTAATAATGCTACTTTTAAAAATAAATCATGTTTTATGGATCTAAACTTAGCCTCTCCAGATAAGCGAGTCCCGGGGCCGCTGGTGATTAATATGCAGCGCCGAAGCGTGGCCCAGCGGGGCCCTGATTAATAGCGATGACATCATGACTTTTAAACATTCTGTTAATGCCGGCCCTGGTGACAAATGGGGATGCGCAGCATCGCTTCCCCTGGCATTTATGTTGCCAGAGTGAGGGCTGGGAGCAGCACCCTCTCACCTCCCCAGGGCCGGGCTGCCTGCCGGCCTGCCCTGCACCGTCCCCCGGGCCTGAGACACGTGGGGCTGGAACCCGTGTCCTGGGACCTGGCGCTGCGCAGGAATCCCACTCCCCGTTCTGAGGCTTGCATGATTGACATGTCCCCAGAGGGGGAGAGGCAGGTGTGCTGTGGCTTTTTAGGCACTTTATCCACCTGCAGCTTTGTGTGACACCCAAGCCTTCAGCTAGCTTGCTTTTACACTCAAGGCCAAGGCAGCTCCTTGTGCAAAGGCTCCTGCTCACTGCTGCAGTCCTTCCTGAGTTTTAGGGGGCTGATACCCCACACCCCTGACACAGCACATGCCCCTACCTGGTGTCAAGCCTCAGTCCATACTCTGCCATGCATTGTAAGGTGACAGCTTTGCTTCAGCCGCCCCCTCTCCCCTTCAGCCAGAGGAAGTAATTAATGTGTGTGGGTGCTTGCTGTGCTGCCCGGGAGATCGGAGTGCCGCAGTTGTGTACCATTTCCCACTGTGCGGTTTCACGAGCTCCCGCTCCTTCTCACCTATGGTCGAGCTCCTGCCTTGTAAGGCAGCACGCTGTGTCTGTGTGGGTACTGTCCCGCAGTACCTGGTGGACAGCAGCTACCCAGGTTCGCTCTGCGCCTTTTGGGCAGCGAGCTGGTGAGCAACTTCTTAGCTTCCCTTTTCCTCCACTGCTTTTCTGTCACCTTGCAGGCAGACGGCTTGAGCCGGAGTGCTGGCCCTGACCTCCATGCGTGCTCTGCCTATGTTGGTGTCTGGATATTAAGGCTTGGGGTCTGTTTCTGTTTGCAGACCTAAGCTGCACCAGCCCAATGCATGGAAATGAATCTTTTAGACCAGACTGCTAAAGCTTTAGGATCCTGCTGAACAGGCTTCTCGACTGTCTTTAAGATTTTGCTAAAATTTTTTTTGCCCGGTTTCCAAAGAAATTCTCCTCTGCCATCGCACCGGCACCAGTGAAAAAGTTGTTTGAAACGCTCTGCCTGTGTGTTCAAAGTGGTGAAACCCCATGAGTCCAGATTGCATTTTAGCATCCACCCCCAGGAGAGTCCTTGGCAGTTTATAATACAGGGTTTATAATATGATTTCTCCTTTGTAGTGGTATCTGTGCCACACTACTGCATAGCTTAGGGACCAAATATGTGATAAGCTCTGAAGTGGCAGAGGTCTGTCTGCAAGAGACTCGCTGGTTGTGCTGGGATAGGGGCTTTGCCCCGTAGCCCCAGAATCGTTAAAAGTTTCACAAAAAGCTGTTGGCTGGAGACTGTTGCATTAGTTATATTTGGTCTACTGCTGTCTCTTTGAACCTTCCTATATCAAATGATTGAACTGCATTTTTAAGAGCTTTTATTGATGAGTAGCCAGCTTGCTTTGGGCTTGCTCAGTGTGTGGGGAGAGTTTTGGGTTTTTTTATTCCTAAACTCATCCCTCTAAAAGCCAAGGTATGGGTTCCAACTGTAATGCTGTGCAATACAGAGCATATTTTATGATCTTAAAGGTCTGAGAATATAAAAAGCGTTATAAATATATAACCTCTGAGCTACTGAGCATCAGCCGGGGAGATCTTCCCCCTCCCCTCCAGCGTTGACTAGGAGAATGCAGACACACTCACTGTCAGAGAAATCTTTGCTTGGTGGTATCATCTGCTCTGCAATGCTTCACCCTTGCGGCAAATCCTCTCACCCTTCCTCCAATCAGTCTTGTTCTTTGCACTATGAAAGCCTTTGCCACCCCACCTTTAATGCGTGCTCCTTGCGCAGTGATGAAGCGCGGATGGGATCAGGGGCATCTGTTTTCGTGTCTCAGCCACGGACTCGTGGGTACTTGGTTTCTCCGTGCTTCAGCTTGCTCCTCAGCATCAGGAAAAAAAATTGGTATTTGTCATAAGCTCTTTTGATCCTTGAAGAAAATGAAGGGCCATTTAACATTTTTAGAGTAATAATAATAATGGAGGGAAAAGGGACATATTCTGGTATCTGAGAACAGCAGGTATTTGTTTAAGAGCGTACTTTAGAATAATAGCAAAAAGGACCTTTAATCTTAGAATTTCAAGGCACCTTGTAAACTATAAACATTGATTCTCCTTCTTGTTATTCCTCGTGGGCATTTTACCACTATAAAATAGAGCAAGGTTCCTACCCTGATGATCTTGCAGCAAGAACAAACGGATATTAGAGAGAACTGAGGCTAAGTACAAGTGGGATTCAGGGGCAAACACAACCAGGGAGCGTGCTGGGAATGGGTGGTTTATGTTCATGATATCTCACCCATGGGGACATGTATTCTGGGTAAGTCAGCCTCACGGACACCTGCGAAAAAGAAATTTATCCTGCCCTGGGGAAGCTGAGTAGTGGGGCATGTAAATGAGATTGGTCACTCAATAAATTTCTCTTTGAGAAATGTAGCCTTTAACCTGACAGGTGAGTGGTGTTGGATTGTGGAGGGGACAAGCAGCAGCCAGGGGAGTTTTCCTTTGGCTCCAGTAGTTAAAGCTTTCCTAATAGAAGTCGAAAGAAGGGGGGTTCTAGATTTACCTCCGCAAGTGTGTGCCTGCTGTGTCACCTCTATACTGATAACGTTATGCCTCCTTTTTTCTTCTTTTCTTTTTTTTTTCAGTTTCTATAAAGTAAGCACCGAAAACCAATTTGAGCTGTTCTGAAATTTTGGGTTCCTTTGTTTCTCTGCATTTCTATTGGATTACGTCCCTGACATTGTTGCCAAGAAGTTAAATAATACATCTAGAGATGGAGGAAACTGAATAATGTAGCTCTGCAGCTTATAGCTTTTCTAGTGCTGTGCCAGAGAGCTTTTTGAGTTGAAAATTGTGACTGGCAGGCAAATTTAGACAAAAATGTTATGGAAATTATTTTTTTTTCTCTTTTTTTATCTGATAAGGACCAAAATGTACTGCTGAAAGCTGTAACGTTCCCAGCAAAATAACCAGAGAGATTCAGAAAAAGTAAACACAGATAAGTAGCAAACCTGTTTGCTTAACAAGCGCCTGTGGTTGCAGACCATGGGTTATGCAGAAAACCAAGGGCTGTGCCACTCCATAGCAAAGGAGCTGGACATGGCTGACTCAGCTAGAGCCTTGTGCAAGATGAAATGATAAAGGAAATTCAGACAGAGCCTCAGGACTGATGGAGGGCTCCCCCGGCAGCTATGGAAAAAGGAGGAAGGATATCCATTGTCACATACGGATTTTGACAGCTAGACTAAGTCAGATTTGTCAGCTCCAGCTCCTACCCCTTGCCCTAGGTTTGCAAGTCCTGCAGCTGCTGCCCATTCTCCCTTTCTCTGCAGCACCCCATTTTGCAGTGAACACTGAGGTCTGGCTTTAGCCTATCTGTGCTTTGACTTGTCCTCTCTCTGTCCCTGGATGGTAGGTAGAGTCAAGGGCAGTGATCTTGGAACTTGAGTACCTTGGGGTGCTGTGTGACAGCCTGGATGTTCTCCTTAACCTTTTCATCATCCAGGGAGCCCTTCTTTACCTCCTGCTGCACCATCCCCAAGCTTGTTCAGGAAACTACATGCCAAGCCTCAGTCAGATCAACTGGGTGAACTCTTCCTCCCTCTTCCGCCTATGGGAAGGAGCTAATAAAGCCCCTCCAAAACAAACTGAACAGAAGCCATAATTTTATGTCCAGGCCTTGCTGAGTAATAATGATCTTCCTTTAACCACCCACTCATGCCTCTGCTTATCCCCCTGCTTGTTCATGACCTTCACTCATTGTATCCTGTTGAATTGAGCTTGTATATTCCTGACACACAGGAGCTGCATGTTCATTCATTTGTTGTAAATGCCTAAGACACTCAGGGCACTTGAAATTAAATAATCAGCCGTGAAACAAAAGACCCAAATGAGCACACAGGCACATTGTCTGTTTTATTTGCAGATAAGTTCTGTCTAAAAGCCAGCAACGCGTGATGCTTCTTGCTGCTTTTTTAGTTTAAAGCAGATGTTATATACGTTATTAGAAGCTGTATCCTTGCAGTTTGTGATGTAATGAGAGCAGGAAGGGAGAGGTGAGGAGCTGAGATATCTCCTGTTTTTTTAGGTGAGGCTTCAGGGAAGGGAGGGGTATGGAGAGAGGGCTCTGTATTCAAGCAAAATGTCCTGTGATTTTGTGCCTTTTGGAGCTGGGTTTTCATGTCAAGTTGAGGGTGGTTGAGGGGTGGGGTGGGAAGAAATGAAAGTTTTAGCACTCTTGTGTTGGATCCATGTGGCATGGGTCAGTGGAAGTATGAGGTTTGTGGTTTCTGGAGGGCGGCATGTCTGTGCTGGAGATGAGGGAAGAGTCTGGGTTTTGTGGTGGTGCTTCATGCTCTGAGAAGCCAGTGTTGTACTATCAGGTTCATGAAAACTGTGAAAAACTGTGAGCGATACAGGCATATATTTGCACCCTGGATAGATTCAAAAGGGTCTTCCATCCAAGAAGGATCCCCTCTCTCTCTTCACCCTTTTGCATTTTTGGGAAGAAGCCCTGGGAAGATGCATTCACTATCCTGGCTGAAGAAAAGCCACCTGAGAACAACCCCCCCATGCAGCACCCTAACCACGGGTGGGACATCTTGGAGAGGGAAACATGTTGCAGCACAGTGAATCCCCCCCATTTTATTTCTCTCCTCGGGAGCAGATAAATGCGTTTGATTTAAAATTTTGGAAAGACCGGGGAAGTATTTTGTGTTTGCATGTGTGGGCCTAAACCTCCCCCCGGATCCCTGTGAGCGGCTGCGAGGCCTGTGCAGCCGGCAGATAACACGCTCATCTCCTCTGCTGAGGGCAGGCGGCGGCAGCCAGGCCAGCAAGCCCGGGTTATCTGTTACCAGCATGCCGCTCGCTGCAGCTCTCATCCCTCCCCGCCTGACTCCAGCCCATTCCATGTGAAACCCCCTACGTACAAACTTGCAGTTGTAATTTAGTGCCCCCCCGCCCCCCCCTCTCCCGCAGCATGGAGCGGGGAGAGGAGTGGTGTCTGGCAGTGTCCAGCAGTCCCAACAAAAAGTCCTGGTTTGTATGAAACAGCTCTCAGGGTGCTGGTTACGTGCCAAAAATGGCAGCCAGGGATGATTTTTCCCTTTCCTTATTCACTACTCTTGGAAGATTTGTGGAAGGCCTTCAGGAGGTCAGTGAGTGTGGTCCAGGATGCTCGGTGTGTCAGGGTGGTGCACCTGAACAGAAGCCATAGCTGTGTTTATTTGGCAGGGGAAGCTGGGAAACCCGTGTTTGTGAGTGGTGAGCGAGGCGAGATGTGTCTCTGTGAAGGGGCAGTTGGCACTACTTCTGGGATAAGTGCAGATTATTATTTAATATTAAAGGGGCTTGGTGAGTTACAGCCACTTCCCCATGTTCAGGTTGTTAATGTGTGGAGTAACACCTTTCCAAGCGGAGAAGTGGTCTGTCTGCTTCAGGTATGGTTGTAAAGCACAGCCACATCTCCCCACAGAAATTATTATGTGCATAATGCACAAAAAACCACCAATAAATGGAAAAGCAGGTTGGGCCTTCACTCCCCCAAAGAAGACCAGAAGGTTTTTATGTGGATGGGGAGCAGGAAAGCCGCTCGTTCTCCACTCTGTCTGTAGTGTTAAAGAGGAATTTTTGTCGAAATTAACAAGTAAATAAATGGGAGTTGTCCATGTAAACCCTTCAGGCAGCCTTGAAAATCTCAATTATAGGCTCCAAAGATGTCAAATCATTATTTTTGTCAGCATTTTAATTGTTGTCTTTGGAGGGAGGAAAAGAAAGGAGAGGGGAGGAGAGGAGAGGAGAGGAGAGAGGAGCAAACTAAGCTAGGAGAATATTAAGGTTCGATAAGATGCAGATAAACTGAGGAGTTGAGGAACCTTGCCTCACTTGTTCTGTGCGCTGCATAAGTTATGAATGAAAGTGAGTGACATAATATATCTTGTTATTTAAGGAATAAGATGAAGGCTGTGCTATGTAGTTCTAATATTTCCTTGCATTAGCATATTGTGCAGCTATAATATTTTCAGTGTATCCATTTAGTGGGTTTTTTTCTATTTTAATGATTTTTGCAGGGTCCTTTCGTAGGAAAGATTTTATGTATTCCATAACTTTTTGTGAAAACTGCTCAGAATCCCCAATTTCAGCAAAGCAGAGCCCTGAGATGGTGAATGAATTACAGAACAGGTGGGGTTGGACGGGATCTCTTGAGACCATCTAGTCTGAGCCTGTTGCTCAAGCAGGGACTTGGAGCAGGTTGTCCGGTTGGGTTTTGAGTATCTTCATAGATGGAGACTCTACAACCTGTCTGGGCAACCTGTTCTAGTGTTTGGCCACCCTCAGCGTTAAAAAGTGTTTTCCTTTGTTCAGGTGGGATTTCTTGGGTTTTAGTTTGTGTATTTAATGAAGGAGGGTGCTGCAGGGCCCCTGATTCCTTGTGAGAACAGAAGAAATAGCAGCATCCTTGAAGTGAAGGTGGTAAGACAACCCAGAAGGATTCCTTTACACACTTATTTTAGCTTAGAAAAGTGATGGGAGAGACCATCTGGAGAAAGCAGAAACTAATTTGAATGGGTAGAACATGGCTTCATCTGAAAAAGTTTGATCCACAGTTAGCTTTTAAGTGTCTTAAAGCTTGTGGTGTAATCAGAGCTTTGCATTTCATTTGTAATGAAGACAAACAGGTGCCAGCTGTAAAATTTATCCCTGGATCTGGAGAGTTTTTATCTTACACAACTTTTGAAAAGTTTTGATTCAGATTTTACTTCTGGTTTTCCCCTTTCCCTTTCCCTCTCTGGCCAAGATGAATGAATGAGCCTTGATCTGGGGGTCCATGGGAAATCTGGAAAGGAGGGGATGAATATGCATACCTCTTAGGACTGGCATCTCCCCGCGCGTCCTGGGGTGTTAAACCAAGCATTAAATCAGAGTTCCTCAGCTTCCTAGGACTGCTGGTAAAAATTACTAGATTGAGGATATGGAGGAAAGTGATATGGTGGCCCAAGATGACCCAAAGAACCAGTACCGGATAGCAAATGCTGATTCCTGAGCATGCACAGTGGCATCTGCAGGAAAGCAGCCACAGATGTCACCTTCTGAGGTTTCACACCTCAGAGCCTAATTCCATGGGTAGGTAGGCATCTCTTGAAAGTTGATGAAGGCTTTCAGTTGCCCATGTGGTGCAGTATGGTGGGGGATCTGCACTGGCAGGGATCACCAGTGTGGATGCTGCTCAGGAGAAACTGCTGGGCTTCACTGCACTGCAGAGAAGGATCCAGGCCTCTTGAGACCTTGTTCAAACTGAACCTCTAAGCATGATGATTGCCCATCAAATAAGGAAGACACCATAGAGAACCACTGCCCGGTTCTTGACAGCCTGATGGGATATTCATGACAGTGTAATAGGATTTTGGTGAAATGCGATATTTTATTCTCGTTACCGGAATGCAGCAGGGGCCCTTTAAGTCAAAAAAAAATTGATTTTAGAATAGGGTTTGTTAGAACCTTTCAGTCCCACAATCGATGTAAATGGGCAAATATCATTCTCTTTAAATCCAGTTTCCTGAGGCACAGCTGTGCCGGACAGTCATTGGATAAGCACGGAGAACACCCCTGTGCACCATTAACGTGGAAAAAACCAGACAAATACTTCATGCACAGAAGGAACTCTGAGGGGAAGGCTGAGAGAGCCGGGCGTGAATGGGCCAAATTACACCCTCACCCCCCTGTGTAATGCCATCGAAGTCTGGAGAAGAGAAGGCAGAAGCGAGCCGTGAGGCCTGCCTGCTGATACATGAAGGGAGATCTTGCAAAGAGGGGAGAGAGAGAGAGACCAATTATTCTCACCAGCCAACAGGAGAAATGCAGAGAATATTTAGGTCAAGCATTAGGAGAAACTTTCCAGTGGGTGATGTATTAATCAGCTTAGACGAGGCGGACGTTGGAAAACCAGCCCTGCACTTGTGGGCTGGGAAACAAATGTGTGTGTCTGGAAGAAGAGGGAATTGGGGATGTTGGGGTGGGCGTGAGGCTTAAGTCCCGTCCCCAGCACTGCGTCATAGCAGCCCTGTGGAGGGTTGTGATTTGCAGTGCCTGCAGGCAAATCTAAGCTAGCTATAGTCTAAATAGATCTGCTACCAAATAGCGGGCATTGATCTCTAAAGACATGAGCAATATGAATGTTGGTAGCTACTCAGCCATTGGCTTGCAAAGCTGCTAGCTAAGGTACCACCTGCCCAGGTTTAGGGTTGCCTCCGCTGGAGGAATATGTGGGTCATCTGCATTGCTGGGAGAAGGCATTTATTTCTCTGCTCACCAAAAAAACCTAGATGGAAATTTGTAAAAATGCCAAAAAAAAAAATAACGGGCTGAGGAACATTTAAAGTGACTGAAACCCAGATTTTCATCTCTGGAAAAATCTGAGATTTCAAACTTTATGTCACCTGACCTGAGAAAAGACAGTAGGGAAAGTTATAATATTGGAAGCATTAATAAAGAGTCTAAAAATGTTTTGCTTCAACTGTGCCGAAGCATTTAACTTTCCCTTTGTGTTATGTTCACATAATGCAAAAGCAACTTTTTTCAGCCTTATCCAAATGAGATGCTGTCATGAAAATTTTCCTTGAAGATTTCAGCACAATTGATATTTTCCTGCAAAACATGCCGTTTCTGTGCAACTTGAATTTTCTCCCAGAAAATGTTCCTTTCAAAAATCTTGGGCCAACGCTAATTACCATTATGCAGCTGCTGTTGCTGCAGTAGATGCTATAAAACATAGCCAGTGAGAATGCTACTGTGTAGCCTGCATCTCATGACACCAAAGGATGTAGCGAAAACACCCCCGAGCTGTGACCCAGATGGGCTGGGGATATTGCATGTCCTCAGCTGACGCTTGTAGTGCAGCCCTATCTCTTACTCTCACAATGAGCCTATACCTGTTTCTGTAGCTGGGATGCGAGGAGGGCGAGCACCAGGATGCACAGGCGTGCTTCCTGGCCTGCCTCCAGCACCGCAGCATGCCTGAGGGATGCTACGGTTTCCTTTGTGGGCCCTGTGGGGACTTACTTCTGCATCTCAAGTACCTCCCCAAAGTCAGCTTGCTTAGTGTTGAGGCTGCTTCTGGTTTCAGTTCTGCGTACAGAGCTATTTCTCTTGGAAGGGTAGCCAGAGATGAAAATGAATACCAACTCTTACTCCTAGCAGGAGCTCAGGCCAGGGAACCTGAGGTCTGTGACTGCGAGCCAGGCTGGTGACACAGCGTAGAGACATGCACGTGCACACCCCAAGGCTTCTTTTGTTGGGTGCCTGTGAACATTATTTATCAGGTAAATGCTCCCAGTCATGCACACGCACAGGGATTTTTCCCTCCATCTCAGTCCTCAGATGGTTGTGTCCCTGGATTTCTGTTACCAGTACAGAAGGAGCATCTCTTGCTGCTCAGTAACACACAGCACAACAAAATGAGCTCTCACCCTCTCTCCCTCTCCCTCACGTGTACAAGCGCCTAGACATTACACGGCTGCAATCCCTGTGAACGGGCCAACATGGATATCATTTAATAGGTGCACTTATGAGCAGCCTGATTTCTCCAGAGGAATTGCAGTCACCGGGCTTTAAAGTCAAAGGCTGGCCTTAATGCCAGCCGTGCAACTGCAGGGCACGTGGGTCACTGGCTGGGAGCCTGATGAAAAAGTTCAGAGAGAGATTTGTTTGGATGCGGGTGGGCAGGAAGACTACATCTTTTGTGGAGGTTCGACCCTGGCATTAAGGTCACTCACAAAGCCACTTGGCAGGTAACATCATGCCCTCATTAGTTTGTGCTAGGGTATGGTGGGGTGCTTCGTGTTGACAGCGCTGTGTCCCCAGAGCTGTCTGGGAGATGCAGTGAAGTGCAGAGTGGAAGCAAACGCAAGAGTGAGAGATTCTCAGCTGTCGCAAGGCAGTTTCCACCCTTGCTGGCTTATGCTTTCCCCGGGTGCTTGGGTGGTAAGAGCAGGACATTGTAAGAGGTGCAGAGATGGAAAAGGCCTAGGAGATCCACCCCATCCTTCTCCTGACAGATGCAGTGCTTTTAGTCGAGCATCGTGCTGTTAGGATTTCCTGAGATGACGTTAAGTGGATTCATGGTCACAGTTGAGCCTGACACCACAGCAAGCCTCAGCATGTTGTGGTGCCATTATTTGGTCTAATGAGGGGAATAAATACACCTAGAAGTAGGGAATCCTCTCTCATCCTGGGGATTTGCTTGAATGGATGTGAAACCTTATCAGCCCAGTTCCATGCAGGAGATAGAGGGTGATTTTTAGTCCCTTCAGCGGATGGTGATACTTGAGCCCCGTTGCCTCCCAGTTGCCTCCATCCTTCATTACCTTCCCATCTCCTCCCACTGCCCCCTCCCTGTATTGCCACCCACTCCCGTTATAGCTACTGCACCAGCACACCACCGCTGCAATAACAAACACCGCCTCGTTTCAGCATGATGAATGAAGAGTTTTAATGAAACTGGCCTAAGCCGTTCCTGGCAAGCTGCCTGGGTTTTGTTTGTTTTAAGCAGGGGTGATCCATCACCCTCCCGACTTCTCTCCATCGCAGCATCCCCAATCAATGCACTGCGCCAGCCTGCCTCCCGTACCCCTCACCAGCAACCCAGTCCCTGGCTCCTCGCAGTTACCTCCTCTCACCGTCACCCTGACCAGCTTCCAGGTTTGTGCCCGGTAATGGAGGTTTTGGTTGGGTGCCTCTCCCTCCCTGGTCAGTACCTGTGGCTGTGGGTTAGCAGGGTGCTCAGGGCCCTGCCGATGTGGGTGTCGCCTCTGTTTATCTCCAGTTGACAGTGCTCACACACGCTCATACGCACGCATTGCTCGCTAATAGTACGGTTGAATGTCTGGTAGGTATTAATTACCCTCCCAGCCTGCCTAATGAAAGATTAGGGTCTCCTGTCTCTGCTGGGACAGGCTGTAAATCAAAGTATGACTCACAGCTTTGAGAATGGGCAAATATAAACAAGCACGCCCTGAAGAGAGGAATAAATAAAGCAGAGCTCCACCCAACCATTTTGGGGGAAAACAGAAAGGGAAGGGGGGAAGAAGCCATGTTGAAAACAGGAAGGGCTTTAATCAAGTTAGTGGGTGCCACCCTCCAGCTCAGTACACCAGAGGCATTTGGGAAGAAGCTGCCCCATCCTCTCAGTGCAGTTTCTCATCATTGCAGGGCAGGGAGAAGGAACCGAGCTGTTCTTCTTGTGCTTTGAAGGAGCTGAGCTGACGGGTGTGTATGTGGTAGTGGTGGAATGAGACAGGACAGAGGAAGGGAGCAAGCTGACTCAAACACAGAGCTCAGTGTAACATCAACTGTGGGACTCCTGGAAGAAAGAGCAAGAGAGCAGTGTCAATGTAGCTTGCTTTTCTAACCTTTCTCCAGCTGTCCTTACTACTTAAGTTTTTCAGAGCAGCTTGATGAGCTGTGCTGAATAAATGCCATTTTTAAGCATTTCTCCAAATGTTTGACAATTTTTCTTGAGAGAAAAACCTGCTGAAGTTTATTTCTATCTGACAGTACCAGTAAGAACTACCAAGGGAAAAGAGTTTGTTTTCTTTAAGGATGTGATGAAGCCTATAAGAGGCAAACAGGAGAGTCCCTGAGAGTTAATAGAATGTACCTGAAGAAACTTGTTAACCAGAATTTTCAAAGGAAAATCTGGAAAAGCTTCTGGATAAAAGCATGTGTGGGTGTTTTCATCTAGAAAAGCTGTTCTACACGGCCAGATTGTTGTGGCTTTCATAAGCACAAAGAAAAAGAAAATTTGGAGCAACATTGCTATTAGTGTTAAGTCAGGTGTTTTGGGAATGGGGAGGTGACATGTGCTGTCCTTGCTGTTTATTACTCCTGATTTTCATTTTGTTGAAGGGGTTTCAGAGCTAAATCAAGACCTTGCAAATGCAGTGAAGGGATTTATATTTCTTCCCTGCCTTTGATGCCAAATTGCTTTACAACCTTTCCTGGTACAGAGCATTCAGAATGCAGCTTTCTCTGTTTAAGGCGATATCCCAGTTTGCGGTTTGCTACAAAGTGGGGTAGGAAGGGATACTGTTGGACAGAAGCTCTGGAGAAGTCCTCTCTTTTAAAAATACCTCAATAGCTCTGATGTTTCAAAATAGCAGATGAAAAATTTGTCTGAAAAATTTGCCTGGACAGGTTGACTGTGAAGCATACTGTTGCATAGGGGTATCCAGATCAGAATCTGTGCAATGCTTCTGTCCCTGCTACTTTACACCTTTCCAAGTTCCAGCTTCCAAAGAAGGAAGAAAACTTTTCTTCTTTTCTTATTTATCTATTATCTCGTCCCTTGCTGGGGTTGTTGAAAACCTTGCAAGCCCAACATCTGGATCTTCTTCTTTTGCCCTTTCAGTTAGGAAGACTTGGCTCCACCTTGTTAGATGCATTCCAAATCCTGCAAGGTTGATCCAGGCTTGTTCTTTTAATCCCAGGGTTTGTTCATTCAAAAAAGTTGTATCCCATGCAGCTTGTTAACTAAAGTGACCCTGTTTTCTTATTGGAGCCTGGCAGCAGATGGACCCTTGTAGGGAAACCTGTGATGTCCCTTTTGTATTTGTGGGTATTTCTTGTCACCTCTGCTTGCTTGCTGTGAAAGTAACAGCTGACCTTGGAGAGCACTGTATGATCCTGCATCCCACCACTGTTAGGCCTCTGAAATCAGGGTACCCCTCAAATCTAAATGCCTCTTTTGCTACCTCCTCTTCCTGGTCCATTTTCCTTGAAAAATGGAGCTTAAAGTAAATGTACTAAGATATCTCATTACTGGGAGTACAAGCAGGGATTCAGTTAGTCAACTGCTGTATTGCACAGGGAGATAGAAAAAGCATATGGAGCCTGGGCTATCTAATCTAATCTCACTATGTCTATATAATCTGGGTAAATGGCTAATCTATCACAAAGAGATAATAATAATTAAGGCTGCAACCAGGTTCCATTAGCAAAATTGATGTGTCCTGATTCCTATTGGGTTTGCTTGGAAAGCAAAAGGGATTTTTTTTTTCCATATAGCTCAAGGAAAATTAGTCAAAGTGGTTTTTTGAGTTACAAGGCGTTAACGAATTAACCCAGATTTGAAATTTTGGCTCCTACCTACCATTTGTTTTCTCATCTCCTAGCTAAACATAGCTTTATCACTGTCCTGTATTCCATTTTTGCGTGCGGTGAAAGCCTCTTGAGAATTCACTGCTGGATGTATTAGTGGAAAATAGGTTGTAAATCAGCAGAATCATTAACTCTTGTTTTATGTAAGAGCAGTGATTGCTCTGTACTCTGGAAAGAGGTGTTCTGCCACCTATTAGCCCCTCATAATCCACAGAGAATATAAACAGTCATTTTTCAGGATGCCTAGCAAGGAGGTTTCTTTTGCAGAGATCCCTCTGAGTATTTGCTGTCCTGCTGGTAGCGGCAAAGTAGCCCAGATTTTTTTATCTGTTTTGAAAATCTCTGAAGACTCGGATGAGACTCATGAGTAGGGGCAGGTGGCAGGGTGCTTGAACTGTCACTTGGAGAGGGTTTTTATGGTTTTGGTTTCCTTACGCAAATCACTGCAAGAGAAAAGAGCTTTGTGACTTGTTGATTCCCTCCTGTCTCTGCAGTTGGTTTTGGGGCATAAGCTACAAACTGATGTAGCTGGAGGAAGAAGGTGCTTTAAACCAGACCATGTTTTGAAGTAGGGCTCTGAGGAAGCCTCCTGATCCCCTGTCAGGAGATCCAGGGATGTTTTTATTATGGCAGCCTTCTGTCTGTTTTCTTATGAACTGTCCTCCAACACAACATTGGCATGGTGATGAAATGCGCTGACAACTCTCTTTTTTGCACTTAACAGCCCATTTCCCTATCCTGCACACAGTTTTTCAGCAGGACAAGTAGGAGAGCACCTCTCCCTGGGATCTGCCCTAGGACAGGTTCTTCCTGTGGCTCTCCTGAAACTACAGAGCAGATTGCTGGGATTGGAGCTGAATCTCACTGATTGCAGCAGATTTGATGGGACCAGCTGTATCATCAAGTCTGGTCTCTTTAAACTGTGCAATGTTTTTAATTTAGAAAGATCCACAGGGGAAAAAAAAAGAAAGAAATTGAACAACTAATCCAAAGATCCTTTTGCAGACCACAGAACACTCTTTAAAAGTCCACAGTGCCTCATAGGAAGGGCAGATTTTTTTTTAGGTGAGGGTTTTTTTTTATTTCCTTGGAAAACAGTGGTTATAAAGATCCACTCTGTAATGAAGAATTATTTGAAAGGTGTTGGACTGTCTGCAGGGGAAAATGGCAGAGCATTACCTACTGTTGACTTGAGGTGAAATAATGGTGAAATACAGGCAGATGAGGGTTTGATTTGAACAAACAGTGGCTTTTAGCTACAGAGCTCTGGCCTGCCGAATGGTAGACACAGAAATTCCCTGTTGTCCAGGGGAATACACGATGCAATATTTTATCCATGTCCATTTACTGAAGAGGATTTACAACCTGGAGGGAGTTTGAATACTTAACTTTAGGACCGTGGGTAGAAATACTTGGCTGTGACTCTCCCCACCATAGTAGTGTTTGGTCAGTGCCTCATGGATGAGAAGGGTTTGTCTTGCTGTGAGCAGTTAGCTGTCAGCTGAGTGTAGAGGACCAGACCCAAGGATGCCATGTGTCTGGTTGCTCCAATTTGCCTGGTCCGCGGCGTTGGTCTGGCAGGATGCAAAGGCTCCATGTGAGACAGATAAGGGTACTGTGAAGAGACAGTGATTTTGTGTTTGTGAAGAATTAGGCAAGCACTTAAACTGGTTGTGTAGTACAGGCAGAATTCAGGCAGGGAGCTGGTGTTCTTCCTCTGTGCCTCCTGGCTCCTGCCATCTTCCTTGACTTATTCAGAAAAGCAGCTGGTGTGAGCTGCTCTTCGGCACTGGGAGATGTTCAGTACCCGAAGGGGATGGGGGCTGCGCTGCCTGAAGTTCTGTTGTTTCTCTAACTCCAGCATTGCCATGTTGATGGAAGCCAGGAGCTGGAGGCAGTGGCTGGAGTCGGATGATGCATAGTCAGGAGCCATGTGAAAGCTCCTTCAAACCAGTAGATCTTTGCTTTGATTGGCATTCTGCCCAGGGCTCCCCACACCAGCTCTGCTAATGTCCCCTCCTGCTCCCCAGCCCAGGGCTCCCATCTGCCCTGTTGTAGCACCACCTCTGACCCCGTTCCTGTGTTTGCTGCACCGCTCTGCCCACATCTCCCATGTCTGTCGACAGCTTCCCTGGGTTTTCCAGGGTTGGGCTTTCCTTTTCAGGGATGCATGGAGATGACCCTTTCTCAGTGCCCGATGGCTGCAGACTCCACGCCTGGGGCCCTAAGCCTCAAAGCCTCAGAAATAAGTATTGAAGAGTATAGCAGAGCAGAAATCGCTCCAATTACACTGAAGGCTTCAGTAGTTTGGATGCGCATCCGAGGAGCTATGGAGGGATTTCTAAGTTGCCTCCTTGCTTCTATCTTCCGTTCCCTCCTGTTTCCACCCTATCCCATATGGTATCTGTCAGATACTATACTCCTACCCCCAGAACTCTTAATAAGGCGGAGATAAAAGTGTTCCTTTATTAATAATCGTGAAAAATGTTGTGTGTGGAGTTCAGAACCGGGAGAGTAAAAGAAAGACAGTAATTAGCTTGTTTCTGTATCTCTGCTCACTGAGGCATTTTGGATTCAGTGAGAAAATTCTTGACAGATTTTCTTTTCTTTTTGTTCCCCCCCCTCCTTCCACCTCCCTTTTCCTTCTTTTCTTTTGAAGTATCATGCAAAGTTCTTGGGTTTGGGTTTTCTTTTTTTTAATGATAAATTCTATAATCCGTGTACATTTTTTTTTCTTTCCTCTGACTTGTCAAAGATATCAGCTCACAACATATCCCTTTGTTTGCCTGTTTTGCTAGGCAGTTCTACATTTTGGTCTCCCAGAAGGAAGTAAACATGCCAATTTTCTATTGACTAGCAATGTTTAAGAAGAAGGGGTGATTTCCTTAGAGGGGTCCAGACAACTATTGTTCACCAACTTTGTTTGTCCCTTTGTGGGGGAAAAAAGGAAAGGGATTTCAATATTCCTTGTTTGTTGTTTCTTGTATCCTATCCTAACACATGCTGGAAGGACAAGGCAAATAGTTTTCAACTGGTGTTCTGCTCCACTTCTCACCAGAGGAGCCTTGCTCACTCCGTCACCTGAATGCATGACATCTCCCTTCACGGAAAGGAATTCTCAAGTAGGATATACACAGCTGAATTGCTAGCAACTAGCTCCAAGCCCTTGCTCCCAAGCACCCTGGTTTTTGGCTCTTCTGAAATGCGTGATGGGGTTCCTTCCCAGTTGCTTGAGCTGCACATGAGGGTTCAGCACCCTTGGGTAAGGGTGGCAGAGCAGAGCCCTATGAAGATTGATGCAGTTGGTGTTTCCTAACAAGTGATGCATTGGAGGAGAGAACAGCATGCTACATACCGAGCAGCAAAGCCTCCTCTACTTCTAGGGGAAATCTTTAGGACAGCAGCAGCCCTCTGCTTTCCAGACCCCTTGAGCTCAGTTGTGCTGCCATATCAGCCAGAGACCCCGGTAGTGACTGGGGACCCGTCACTCTCTAGCACCACAGGGGACCTGAGTATGGAACAGCCCTTGTCTGTGGTGCTGGCGACCTGAGCAGAAGACAGAAAGGGGCTGGTGAAAGGACTTCCCCAGAGGCATCTTCTGGATGAAGGACTAAGAAACACGTCTTGACTCAAGGCCCAGGGGCCTTAGAAATGCTGTAGCCTGTCTCTGAGTCACGGTACCTGTCTGCTGTAGAAATAGCAAGTGTTTGTTTTCTAAGACTTACAGGCAGGAAGAAAATAAGAGGATGGGAAATAGAAAAGGGGCACTAAATTGGTGTTTCTTGGCCCCATGTTTTCTTTTCCCATGGAATTGATCTAAGTGACAAGACAGAGGTCAAGATCATGGGTAAATGAGGGGAGCAAGACATCACTTTTGATGCCTACAGCAACTGACAAGTCCTCCTCACCTTAGTTTGGAGCCCTTCTTCAGGAATTTCTTTTCTCGCAGGGTACGGCTTTTTAATTTGCATTAAGGAGCAACTCAAAGTCCAAAACCAGCATGGGATAGGTGTGATAGATCCTTCCCATTTTGGAAAACATTTTGCAGTAGGCACTGCTAGAACAAAACCAAGCAGGTACTTGGAGCCAGGAAATGATATTTTTGACCGCTCTTTTCCTTGCAGAAACCAGGCAGCTCTGAAAGCATCCAGCCTGCACTGGGTGCCAGCTCTCCCCATTCTAGAAAAGAGTCACCTGAGTGAATTTGGTTAATGTCTGTCCAGTAACCCAAAATGCTAGATCTTAAAAGAAAGATGCTGGTTCTTTATTTCAGGTTGTAGTGCATTAATTAAAAGCTCCTATGAGACAACAAGGATGAGTGGGATGCAATAAAGACGCTAAGAAAGAATAAGAACATTATTATAACGAAAGCAGATTAATGGGGCTTCACATAGTGGAGCTAATGGATGTTTTTGAACTTAGAAAGGAAGCGATGAGACAATTGAGTAATGAATTTTGCCATCAAAAAATCACAGCTGAGCCAACATCACCATATAAAAAGGGAGCTGATTTATTGATTATAATGGAAAAGACTAATAGATGGATTTAGTGAAGACACAACACTTTTTTTTCCCTTCTCTACAGGAATGCCCTTAAAAGGCCACTCATTCATATATCCCTCCCCAGACTGGAGGAGTAGTAATTACATCCTTTGTTGATACAATTCTTGAATGCACACAACATTAGCACCAAGCGTGGGGCATATGACTGGAAGGCTTAAATAAAAACTGGAGGCAACAGGGACGACACAGACTGCCAGAGCAGTGTATGTGTTTCTGTGAGAGCCTCCATGCAAAGGAGAGAGGTCTGGGGACTTGTGAGGGCAGCTTTGCAGTGTGTTAATGCGATGGTGTGTGGATCTATCTCACAATTTCAGTGCAGGACTGGCCATGGTGTCTCAGAAGAGAGGGAGCTGAGAGCTGGGCAACAGGAATAATGATGTGCCTGGGAGGATTCTCATGCAGAAAGTTCTTTGAAAGTTTGGGGCTAAAAGAGCTTGTATGTTGCTAAGAAGAGGAGATATGTAAAAGTCTGCATGTTCATCAGAGTGAGCCTCAGTTTTCAGAGGAGAGAAGATGATGTTTGATGACACTACAAGATGAAAAAAGGGGAGTAGTTTTTCCTCACAGCAGGCAGGTTTGCTGTAGAAATCATCAGCAATAGTTAGCTTTCAGCAGGGCTCAAAAATAATAATGAAAAAGATCCAGTATTCACTGAGAGTATCCAGAGTTGTCATAATCAAGGGGAATACCATCTGGGAAGGAGAGCCAGCCATGTGCAGTCAGTAGGGTGTTAAGGCTTCTCTAGGTCTCAGAAGCCAGGGTGACCTCATGTAGAGGGACATCAGGTTCCACGTCTATCAGCGTGGTGTACTTGTACCTTCCCTGGAGTATCTGGCTGTCCTGGAGAGGATAGGGGACTGGATGAACACTGCAGCAAGTACACGCTGGCACTTGCCATGCTGCTCAGTGGGGTCACTTCTCAGGCCTCCTCAGCAGTGAGTGTGCACTTGCGTTACGGCCACGGCTTAACATTTTACCTGTGACGAGCCCCAGCTCTCAACTGCACCGGAGTGCAACCTACTGCACCCTGCTGCATTCTGCACACAGCCTTGCAGGGACTAATTATCATCTCATCCTGAAATCACTTCAACCACCGGAGGGAGGGAGATGACATCTGCTTAACATCTGCACAGCGGCAGGCTGCCTGTGAGCTCAAGACATGCGACACAGATGAAAACATCCCGTTGAAAGAGCAAGGAGTGATAGCCATAGCTGGCCATTACTGCAGAGCAAGCATTCCTCCTGAGCACTGAGGTGTGTACCAGCATGGTGTCCTCTGATGCATTTCCTAGTAGTGCAGACCCGGTTTCATGCTTTGGGAGACATTGCACAATCTGCTGCTGTACTTTGCCATCAGGAAGTTTTCCTCAGGTTTGGTCCACATTTACTTTTTTTCCCTTTGTTGTGTTTGTATTGATATCCTGTCTCCTATTTGCAACCACGACAGGCATATTTGACCCTTTCATTCTTTGACCGCTCTAATTATCTGCCTGTTTTGTTGCTCTGCTCTGCTCTTGTTCATCCTTGTCGATACATTTTGCATAATGAGGCGCTCAGGAGTGAAGATAGTGTCCTGCATGTGCTCATGTGAGAGCTCCATAGAGAGAAAAGCGTTTCCTTCCCTGTTCCCGGCAGCTCCACATACACACACCAAAAAAAGGCTGAGGGAAGGTTACAGGGTAATTAAAGTCTGTCTTTGGATGCAAGTTGGGAAGGCAAAGAGGGCTGTGATGGGCATCTGACCTTGGAAGAGATTTTCAAGTCCCGCTTTTGACTGAGGTGAGCTTTTAGGCCATTAGGGCCATGTAACAGCTACTCTCCACACCACAGGTGGCAAAACACTCCAGTCCTCTATCCTGAATCTCCAAAGGTTTGAAGGTTTTGTGGACTGCAGCCACTTCAGACAAATAGTAGTTTAATATTGAACCTTGTCCAACACTACTGAGCTAAAACACTCTCTTTTTAAGGCCTTTTGTGAAACAGTGAGAGAGAGCTTCATGATGATGTCAACATCATAAATCATCTCACGTGAGGTGTAGAAAGTCCACAATGATGAAGGCATGGAGGAAGAGAGAGAATTGTTCAGTGAACTAGCTCACTCATTCATTTCAAACTGTATTCTCACTGGTTTAGAGTCAGCCTTTCTCTCTTTAGAGGAATCTGATCTGGTCAAATATCACCATTTCCACTGAAAAGGAAAATTGGGAAATGAGGGTGCTACCTTGGATGTCTGGACTCTTGGCTGTGACATGCAAAGGTCCATAGAAAACCTGGTAGAACTTGGAGCTCTTCAGGTATCCTGATGGTTTGAGCAGAGACAAGTCAAGCCCCAGCTACAGTTCAGTATTTTGACAGCATACATCCAGGGGACTGGAGTGGGACTGGAGAGGTAGGGAATACCCTGATCTTTTTTGGTACAGCATATAGCAGGCTCGTATTGATGGCAGCCTCACAGAGCCACCCATGGACACGTCCAAGTAACCCAGCTCTTTCTTCTGTTCCTAGTATTTTCATCCAGGCGCTTGATTGTGCTGCAGTTATCCTTCCATCACAGTCAGTAATGAAAAACCCATTGGTTTGAATGGGCGTGGTTCAGCAGATGTCATCTCTCTGAAAAATCCTGTCTGTGGTTCTAACTGTGAGTTTACTGTTTGCAAGCTGGGCATCAGGCTTGGTCTTTCCAGCAGGGACTGAGGTAGAGTGTGAGGTGGGGGGGACATTACTCGCTTCCACTTCGGTAAAGCAAATGCTGCTGCTGCCAGTGCTGTATCAGTTGTGGGATCAAACCTGGATCTTGCAGAGGTTGTTGGGAGCACTGCTCTGGAGTTAAACCAGGTCTCTTCCTGCTGTGGATGAGAATGGAGAGTGGTAGTACCAAAATCCATCGATAGCTGCAGTTCTGGTGTAGCTCTGCTGATTGTAATTGGAGTAACTCAGCATTTACAGTGCTGCGACTGAGAAAAGAATTTGGCAGGTTAATCTCCAGGGCTATTGAGCTGGCATCTCTCACCAGAGCTGCGTTTAGTTAACATTTACAATGGAAGAGCAAACGAGGCATGATTCTCCAAGCCTTGAACCCCGTTGAGGGCTGATTGATCTTGAATGCTGGAAATCCTGTTTCCCCCAAACACGAATAAGCCTGTATACGAATGCGAGTTGAATTTTTCTTTCTGCTTATAAAGAATGCAACACAAGTCATATTTTATGACACAGGAATGATGTAAGGTCTCCCTCCAGCTGTTTCTGTATACAGCTCTCTGCCTGTGCCCTGGGAGCGGTTGAGTATCTGGTGCAGTATCTATTCGGTGTGCCTGGACTAGAAGGTGCTGAAGGCTGGGGCTTTCGCTACTGTCTGTCACAAGCTGGTTGCTGGCTGGGGTGGAAGTCAGGTCCCCACAGCCCCGGGCTGTAGAGGGAATGTCTTAGAGAAGCAGAAGGTGCAAAGCCTTTGCACCTCCTGATGAGAGAGGCAAGAGAAGAGCCTGTCTGTGGTCAGAGAGACCCTCCTGGCTTGGTGTGTGGGGATGGCCTGATGTGCCAGCCAGGGCTGAGATCGATTGACACCACCAATCCAGGACTCAGATGGCAGGTATTTAATGCTCTGCAGGGTGATTATTGCAAACATGATGCCTTAATTGTTTACCTCTGTTTCACGGAGCCAGCTGACAGTCAGCTCAATAGATTTCAGGTAGGTTTACTAGGGGGGTAATACTTGTTTTTCGGCAGTGGTTGAGAAAGCAGAATGGAAGTGGGATCGGCTGCAGCACGCTGTCTGTTATTGCAGAGAGTAACAGGGAAAAGGCTGGGAATCGAGACAATGTGACAAACAAAAATGTTGGTAGAGCTGCAAGCTGGGAGAGACAGCAATTAAACAGGACCAGATTTGCAGAGGAATGCGATTAGCGGGAAGGGTTTTGGCTCAGCATTGAGGTGCCTTAGTAGGATTGCGGAGGGTCCGGGCTTGGGATGGGGGGACAGCTGAGGTCCCCGAGCAGAGCTGTGGAAAGAAGCCCACGGGACGACAGGAATAGCGGGGGGTGCTGCAGGGGGATGCCAGAGCTGGGTGCGAAGAGTCCCGGATGGGCATAGTGGGGAGGCCAGCTGGTCAGGAACAGAATGTACGTGGGTGTGGGTACTGCTTCTGTCGTGTTTCAGCAATTCTCCTGTCTTAATGAGAATGAAATATCAGTTGTAAAAAGAATAGAAAAGCAATTATCTGGATTGTGAGAGTTCCATGGGCAGCAGTCCTGAGCCTCTCCCTGCAATAAAACCTGACAGGAGAAGCTGGAACACGCTGCAGTCCTCCCCAGGTGTTCCTCCAGCGCAGCCACGGCTATATCATCCGAGAGACTCCACAATGTCTCCAAGGGATTTTTCTTATTGCTATTGATTTTACATGGGAGATTCTGAGGTAATGGGTCTGCAGCACAAAACCTTGTGATAGAGGGATCTACAGAGTGCTTCTCACCCATGCTGCCATAGTTGTGGGCAACTCCAGTGCTGTTTCACCAGCCTCCTAGCACCTCTTGCTGGGAGAAGTTGAGAAGGGAATAGCTGCTTTGCTCTGCTTATGGGACAGGGAGAACATAGAATTCAGTTTCTTCCTTATTAACAACATGCTGTGCACAGCACAAAACACCTTAACGTACATATTTAGAATACACTGCAGAACTATTTATTTTCTTTTGCTTTAAAAAAAAACCAACCAACAAACCCACAACACACTTTTATAATAATAATAAAAATGCAATTTATATACAATATCTTCATATCCCAAATATTTATAAACATAGTTATCTTTGGTCGACTGCTTCCAGGAAGTTTGCCAGCACATCAAAGCGATGACATTTTACATCTCATATTCTTTTCGTTGTGAGGAATGAGATGCTTCTCCATTTCTTAACTGATTTTTCGGATTTTCTCTTAAGACCAGTGCAATCAGGGTAAAAACCAGAGCAGACAGGAAATTCCATGAGACTTAATAAACACCATGCTTGGTTTGATGTTGCAATGGGGTATTGAAAAGAAATATTATTGACCATTAGTCTGCCACGCGGACACATCTACAAGTTGCTGTCATGGGCAATAAGCCTATAGCTCTAACAGGTTACACATGACTTTCTCTGAGCTTGGTCTCTAGTCTCACAACCCCTTAGAGCTGAAATCCCGTCGGTTTCATCCTCCCTTCCTGTATTTCTAAGTGCTATGGGGCAAACAAGTGGCTAGTGGTCCCTTTCGGTAGAGTATGTCATGGTGTCGGGCTTCAGGTCAGGCTTTTAGGTATAGAAATGGTATGCTTTTGTGCTGGTACCTGTTTGCAGATGTAAATTGGGAACCCTTTCAAATGATTGTCCCTTCATCCTCATAATGCCTTTTCACTGAGTCCTGGCATGTTGTGTTTGTTACGCATTTTACTTGGGACTTGCTCTCTCTGTGAAATCCATAAAAGAAATGCTATTGGCATTCTTGGGTGCTCTACTGGATATTGTCTCCAGATGTTTTTAAAGGTCCATCTTCTAATTCAACCTCCAAGAGGCTTTTTAGAAACTAAAGGGACCAATTGGAGGCAGCTGCATAATATTTCAAATGACCTACTCAGTCCTTGCTTTCTTGATTTTTTCCCCATGTAGGTTATCCATTTGCAACTAAAAATCACAGTGCCAAAGGCGTTTTTGCATTGTGTAGAAACCATTCATGCACATCACTTTAACAATAGGGGGGCAGACCTGTTGAGAACTAGCCTAACCCTCATGTAAGTGAAGGCTTTAAATGAGGAGAAATGAATGATAGATGCAATGCACAGGGGCCCAGAAAGCAAATGAATATGATGAAATGGATATGGGCTGCGTGGATTTGAATAATATTTGGGTTTGGGAATGGCAAGAAGATGTCCTAGTTTTCACAGTGTTCAGTACACTGTCAGGGTACCATCAAATGGGGCTTCTTCCAATGTGTAAAGTGAAACCATCAGCTTCCTCACTCTCCTTCAGATTCTCTTCATCCCAGCTGGTCCAGCTTACCTATTAAGGCAGTTTTTAATGTCGGAATCCCTACTAGACAAGGTGCTTATATTTATACAAATAATGTATGAAATAGGTGGGTGGGTGTCTGCATGCACACACACGTGTGTGTCTTTCTCTGCGTGTAACAGAATCTTACAAGAGGTATTTGGAAAGCATGTGGTATTCAGGAAAGAAAATAAAGCCAGTCTTCAACCTTTCATGACTGGACATGGCACAGGTAAGGGGCAGGAAGCTGCAGGAATGCTATCTCCTCCAGGTCCCAAAGCCACAATGTATTGGAGGAAGCTCCAGGAAGAGTGACAAAAATGCTGATAAGTTTGGAAAGTATAGCGTAAATGAGAAGATTAAGGAGGCATATATTCATTGAGGAGGAAAGATGTGTGAAGGGAGATGTAATTACTGTCTGCAAATCCATAAAGAGACGCTATGGAGAGGACAGGGATCCATTTTTCTCAGTGGTTGGTACAAACAGGCCTAAGACATAATGGTCCTGAGGTGCAGCAGGGAATAGTTAGTTAAAAAATATGAGGGAAAAACTTTATAACTCTAGGAACAGTTTGGTGACAGAGCAGGCTGCCAAGGCAGGCTGTAGAGGCACCGGCGCTGGAGATACTCAAGGCAGAGATGAGTCACCCATCTGTCAGGGATGCTTAAAGTGTAATCAGACCTGCTACAATGTGCAGCAGTGGTCTGGATGATGCACCAGAGGTCTTTTCTCACCCAAATGAGTCTGTGATTTGTCATTTGTGCCTAATTTAGTGCGTGGTACTGTCTGTGTGAGTGTTTGCACTCGATTCCTAATGTTTCCATGCACGTCTGCAGCTTGGGTGTCTCCTGGCCTGTCCTGCTGAACACTTTCTCTCTCTCACTCTCTCTTGACCATTTGCTGCCCCTTGACCTGTTTCTCTTACATTTCCACATTTACTTCTTGTTTGCTGATCCTTTATTTGCGTGTGACCTCTTGTCTCTTTTTGTCCTCATTTCACATGTGTTTCCGTGTGCTTCCATGCTAATGTACCTGCACCTGAGCGTGCACACACACCCCACTCTCCATGCTCCCCGGGCTTTCCTCCTCCCCTCTGTCCTGCAGAGAGAGTTGCAGATAGAGAAGGGGCAGGGAGGAGGATGATTTTTCTTTCCCTAATCAGAACTGTTGAGAAATCATCCTGTTTGGATCGAAAAGCTGTATTAGAGATGTACTCATGTTGTATTAGAGATGTACTCATGTTGGTCTGTGCCTGTTGTAATAGCCCTGATGGGCTGATGGGCATATGATGCCCGACAAGAGGTGGGGCATTAATGCCATTATGTGCTTTCCAGATCTGCTTTGTACCTGATAATCTAGGGCTGTGTGCAGGGCAGGCTTGTGTTGGGCTCCTTGTGACTTACCTTGTGCCCTGCTTCCCTGCGAGCCCCTCACTAAACAAACCATCGCAGCCACCCCACAGCACACACAACTCGCTGACAGTGACAGAACCCTTGCTGATGGTGATGCGCTGCATCTTCCTGAACTCGCAGCAACAGTAGGAGTGCTTCATTAAATTAATATGTGTTGGGTACTCATGCTGAGTGCCAGGTGGATTTTAGAGGGAAGAACCGGGAAAGGTTTCCTCAAGCAACAGTGAGTACACTTGGACAGTCACCAAAGCCAAGTGACGTGTGCTAGCTGTTACTCCAACAGAGAGAGAGGATCACTGAGGTGCTTTTATTTGCACACAGGGTCGATATATCATCTGAATTTATTTAATAAAATAAATTAGATTACCCAAAGATGTGTTCAGCACTACACCATTTGCTGTTTTCAAATCAACATCGGAAGTCTTTCCAAAATACTTTATTCCACTCACAAGTTTTTGAGTTAGAAATGGGGAACTTTTCTAGGCCTGCATCACTCAGGGACAAGCCCTAGGTCATCTAAGCTCTTCTTTTCTCATCTTAAACATCAGCGAAGTGATGTGTTGTATCAAGAAACTGTTGAACTTCAGAGTACTTAAGTCAGGAAATAGCCAAGCTGGGTTGGATGTGGAACTTTGCAGAGAAACAAAGGAGTCCGTGATAAATACATTAATAATGATAATGAATGTGCATGTTTACTCAGAAGTCATCTGGCCCTACCTTATAATGGCTACACTGAAATTACTTCCCAAAATTGCAGCTGAACTTCTGGTCTGACTGCTAGTCTCCTGCTGGTATGTGTTACCCGCCTTCATTATGTGGCTGCTTAAAAGTTTTCATATAACACAATGTTAATCTCTTTTTTTTTTTTTAACCTTAATCACTGCTGTGAAGCATCTTTTGTGTGTCTGTGCTTTTCCATATATGGGAGGTAAACAGAAGCTATGAAAGTAATTTGTACCAAAAGGAAAAAAAAGCATAGTAAATTGTGTTAGACAACATGCTACAGATCAAGAACGGCAACAAAAGTAATAGTGAAGATGTGCTGGCATATAGAAAGGTTTATAATTAGATTGCAACATTAGCAATTTCATTGTTGGTGTTCCTTTAATATATCTTATGAGAAATGTTCTATTACTGCTTAAAGTAATTACTTTGCACTTGAAAACATGCATATAGCTTAATGTCATTGGATGGAAAAAAAATCTCACTTTTCAATTTACTTGCACTGGTCCATTTAGAAATATATCGATAAATTCCAGATCAGGATAAATTCTTTACTCACACTCTCACTCATTAGAAAAAGAGAAGAATTTAACAGTAGTTTAAAGAAAGCAGATTGAGTACCGAGCGAAAGTAGGACTTGAACTTTATTAAGACAGTCAAAAATAAATCACACGCAAACTACAAAATAGTTAGATTGATACATAAGAGACCTAGTCAAACAAATCATCAGTTATCGTCATAAAAACTATACACTGTTAATACAACTCTGCACGCATATTTCTCAAAGCAGCAGCTTTGGAGATAGCAGCATAATGAATTACTGTGCAGAGGTGTATCTGTCTGCAGCAGAGAAAATCTATCTTATTTTAAATGTGCAAGGGTGCTGAGAAAATTATTAACGTACAGACCTGGCACCAAGGAGAAAACGGCATAAAAAAAAAACCCTTTAAAGGTCATTTGCTGTGATGGACCGAGTAACAGCAACACCCAGTAAAACAGAGTTAAGGCAGGGCAGAGGCAGAAGGTGTGCTTAGCAGGAGTTCAGAAGCTTTAAGGATTTTGCCCTCAATTTTTAAAATTGTACGGGTCAATTAGGACAATTATATCTTTCTCATGAATAGTGTCTTTTGATAAAGGAGAAGCAGCAGCAGCGAAGAATGGCAAGGAATGACAAGAAATTTGGATGCCATTTCTGTCTTATCCCAGGCAGAGACTAACTGTGCCAAGCTGATTCCTGGTACAGAGGAGAGAGGCAGACCTTCTTCCCGTCTTGTAGTGCTCCATTACGTGTCCTTGTCTGACCACACTCATCAGAGCATCATTTATCAGGAGTGCTAGCTTGGTACTTGTTGGGTGACTCAGGGGTTTATCATGGGTTGCGATGAAACATCCATGCTGATGGATCCCGGCAGTAACTTTTCCGAGCAGGAGCTGGGCAGAAGCAAGTCATGGAACATTCTGGAGAGATCAGGGTGTGCTCTGTTGCGGGCTGGAAGGAGATAACATCCTAGCTTAAGTAATGAGGAAGCAAATCAAAATGACCACAGAGTAAGAGTTTAGAAACCCCCAAGCTCAACGATACCCCCCTGCTCATTAATACGAGTTTATTTTATTATTATTATTTTAAATCATTATTCTCTTTGAGTGTGACTCTCTTATGAGGGAATATCTCTTGACGTGCATGGCTGACCGTGCTTAAAGGACTCAAGTCCAGTTCCGGACCCTGTCCTCCCAGGTTTTGATTAGGACATAATAGGCAACAGGCCTTGCTTTGAATGTATGGCGAAGCTGCAGCAACTCACAACCTCTTTTCTAGGTGAAGAAGCAGGGCCTAGAAAAAAGAGCCCTAACCAAAGGCCGTACAGGAGATCTGTCAGAACTGATGCCTGAACTAACAGGCTGCTCCATTGTCCCCCAAAAAAATAATCCAAGTAGTGAATTTGTTTAATCCCAGAGGAGTAGATCAGCCTAGCCATCTCCCAGTCCAACTCAAGAGGTTTCTCTTAAGCACATTGCCTGGTGCTTCGCCTGGTCTAAGTGCTTCCAGTGAAGGGCTCCCTTTTTGCCATGCTTTGTGGCTTGGCTGAGCTGCTGGGGTGCTCTGAAGTAGGGAGGAAAAGTCAACCCAGAAGCCCTCATTCCTAGGATCTGGTCTTGTGACACCAGTTGGAGAGCAGGTGCTCCAGACGCTCTGCGAAAAAGCTGGCTGCCAGTTTGGCACCCGTGTCCTCGCTGCTGGCTGCTCAGCCCCTCGGCTTTGCTGCTGCTGCTGCTCCCTTCAGAGGTGCTGCTCCCAGCTGAGTGATTTGGAGGATGTCAGTCTGATTCTGCATTCAAACTCAATCACTTCAAGATGAACCAAGAAGCTGAAATGACCTATTAGCACAGCCAGCAATCTTTGTATTTCTCTGATTATGTTTTATATATTTCTTTACCCTTTGTTCAATTACGGCAGGATCCCTTTCTTCTTGTCCGCTAGTGTTCTCTCTCAGTGCTAAGTGCCAGCTGTCACTGCCTGCTGGATAATTACCATTTTACAAACAGTGTTTAGGGAAATGCCATCAGTTTCTGAATATGTGGCTGTCAGGACTTATTTGAGGGGCTTTCCTATGTTAACTACCTCTTCTCTTTTCAGGCAGGAGGGCAAGGGAGGGAAAGGAAGCCAGGAGATCTGTCTTGTCTCCAGGCATTTGAAGAAAAATTGCATTTCATCTTTTTCGCATTTTGACTGTCAATGCCTATTCCTTCCCCCACCCTCTTTCCCAGTTTATGCACTCCTCTCACTTTTTCTTGATGACAGGCTGCTCTGTCCTTCTTTGCAGCTCCAGTGGCCTGCAAGCGACTGGTGGCAGCAGTGAAGATGGAGCTGCTTATCATGGGGGTTACTAATGGGAAGGAGGGCATATTCTCAGAAATAGCTGTGGCCGCTCATTACTGTAATATGCTACTTAAAGCTATCTAGGTCTGCTGGAGGTTAAGCAGGGGGTCTGGGAAAAAAGCTTATACTCTGATTTCCTTGCTGCGAGAGGCAGCAGCACGAGTACAGACAGGGAAAGGTGAAGCCCAGATGTTGCTGAAATCCTAGATGTCAAAGCTAGACTCCAGAGAGGGATGGCGTTAGGCCTTCTGCTAAGGCATGGCTTGTCCAGGTCACAAACTATATGGAGGGTCCCGTCTGGGAGGGTGGCAGGGGAGAAGGCAGCATTTGATTGTGGTTTAATTTGCTTCTACTACAAAAGGTAATGACAGATGCACAAAAAACATTTACATTCACCTGGAGGGCTTAGACCAAACCTGAGATCTGTCAGCTCCAGAACTTTCTGCTGTCACCTAAAGCTTTTTCCCCTTAGCAACAGCTGGTAGCAGTTTCTTAACATTTCCATAGAGCCTTGGTCAGCAGAAGTCAGCTTGAAAACCAGGGCCACATGTACTACTAGGTCAAAATGCATGAGGTGGTCCCAGTAGTGCTCACATCCCTGAAGGAAGGCTTTCCTGAAAGTGTCAGTGTTTTGGCTTTCTAATGATTTTTGCCAGCTATCCACTCTGGGGGACGCTCAAGAAAAAGGTGACAAGATCTACTTCTCAGGCACAGTAGCTGCCCTGAACTTATTTCCCTGATAAGAACAAGAGGGATGGGGTAGGGCAGGGTCCCAGGGGATGTCTCTCAGACTCAGTCACAGCCTGGGACACTCTGCCAAAGGAAAATCACTCAGGCCCTAGCAGAGTCTGAAGAGCAGTGTCATTGGTGAGGTTACAGGAGCTCCTCTGAAGTGTACAGGAAAGCTGCTGAGCTGTTCCCAAGCTTACATAGGCTTCCCCCTGTTACCATTATGGCTAGGTTTCCTCATCAGGCCAGCTGGGTGGCTCTCAGTGACTCAGGCATGAGGCAGAAGGTCCCCTGTATTTTATGTTACTCGCTGGTGTCAGAGCTGTTAGCAGTGCCATGACAGAGAGGGTTTCTGCAGCGAGGCTGGTGTAAAGGATAAAGACTTCAGTGGAGCTGTGATTTGGGCTCTCAGACTGACGCAGTGTTGCAGTTCAATGATAAAGATGCTAATGGGCTCAAGGAGCTCAATATAGAGCCAGTTAATGCCTGTCCCATGTCCTCAGTCTTTCCTTTTGGTCCTGAATATGCTGCTGGGCGCCCCAGCAGTAACACAGACGGACATCACTCCTGCGGGCTCCTCTGGGTCTATGATGCCTACCACCAGCCAAGGGACAAACAGCCATCCCTAATGTGCAAAGTCCTCTTCCCTTAACTTTTCCCCTTGCCCCTCCTTTTCCATGCCAGGCCTGATCTTGTTGCTATGGTGATGCACAGGAGATGCATCTGACTTGATCCGTGCTGCTTCTGGAGGCTGAGGAAAAAGAAAAACGCTCCTGTCCACGGGCTTGGGTCTGACTCAGGACAGTGGGGAGGAGAGGAGGAAAGGTGTCCTATGTAAGGAGACAGACCTATAGGAGATGAGTCTGCAGTTCCCACAGCTGGCACAAAAGCAACTGTGAGATTCGTGCGATACCTGACAAGCCGTCAATCTGAAGAGCCCAGCTCTGGGAAATTCTCAGAGGATAGAAAATATCTCTAGGAGATTTAAAGATCCTATTGATATTCACACACCGAGTTGTGCTTCCCCGCAAAGGCCACTTAAGTGGAAACAGCGAATGCACACAGGTCCCTCTAGCAGGAGGAGGAGGATGAGTCTGGTGCTGTGCTTTCTCCAGGGCCTTGCCACTGTGCAAGGAGGCAGGGGTAGGCAGCAAGGTGCTTTGGAGGTGTGCACTGTCAGCAGTCACTTGCTTTGGAGCCTGCCCTGGGCTGTTTGGGGTGAGGGTCCCATTTGGCGTTGCATACATTCAATGAATTACGTGGGCAGCAGGCAGGGAATGATGCAGCAGGCAAGCAGGGGGGCAGCAGCCAGCCTCCGTGCAGCTGGAAGTGTTGGGTGAGTCAACGCATGGCCTGTGCTTCCAGGGGCAGCAGCACCCTACACCAGCAGCCTCAAGTCCAAGGTAGGAAATAGTTGGCCCCTAAAAATCAGTGGTTTGCAGGTATCCTTCCTGCACCCTCTGTGTTCCACAGATGGACTGGGGAGAAGGCAAGCCCCTTCTTCACTGAAACAGACAACTTGGTTGCTCAAAAAAATGGAAAGCGCTTTCAAAATCATGTCTGATTTTGAAACGTATTATGTCAGCCTGCTGTTCACAGTCAACATGTAATGAAACATGTTCATTAGCCATTTGGGTCATCACTTCTCATGCTTTTCTGTGTTTGAGCTGCTCAGCAGCAGATTGCAAGGCATTTTTCTAGCCATCCTTGCCGACCCTCTGATAGTGATAAGCAATATGTTGTGTACTGTTAGTATCATGGTTATAAATGACCACCGTACCACATGCTACCCAAATTTAACATACTCAGACAGTTCTGTCACTGGCAGCTACTCCATTCCTTAATAGCTGTCCCCAGAGTGAAAATGCTTTTAAGGAATACATTGGCTGCCATCTCCTTCTGTCGCATGATGAGGCAAGGCTGTCCTACTGCAGCAAAATTTGCTTCTCACCTTATTTCAACAGCTCGTTACATCAATGCAGTGGCATCGCCATGCTCAGTGAGGTACTGTGATTCTTCTTTAGGTATCAGTATCCTGAAAGATGCAAATCCCTTTACGTGCCATTACCTCCCAGCATACTTCTGCCCACCCAGCTGCTTAAGTCCTTGCCTTGCCTGGGTAGTGTCAAAGCATGAATGCAGTCTTCTCCTCCTGAGACAGGGAAGAGTTAATGACCAGAAGTCCTGCAATGGAAACGGAGCCCTGGTAAGGTCAAGCAGGTTGTTCAAGGTCAAAAGCATGAAGTCTGCCAAGAGCCAAGCCCTTGCCCATCATAAGAGCCATGGAGCTGTGCTTGCTTCCTTTGGAAGCAGCTGGTTTTCTTCCGTCATTTCTATCTCTTAATTTCCTCCTTTCTGTGCTGTTTTTATCACTTAGCCTGCAGAGCAATTGTGATCCTGTTTACTTGAGAGATGCTATACAAAATACAGTGGCATTGTATTTCATTTCATCCGCAAGCCGGCATTCTCTGAGGGGGGCCAGTTGCCAGTGAGGACAAATAACCAGCAAAGCAAAGGGCAGGAGTGTTCAGCACTTTCTTGAATTTGATCTACTTCTTCCTTTAACATACACATGCACACAGCCCAACCAAACTATTCTACCTCATGGAAGGGGCTTAGAGTTATATCTTGACTACAGTGCAGGCAGAGTCATTATCTAATGAAAGGAGGCTTATTGACTCCCTCCTCAATTTAAGACTGCCTCTTCTCTGATCTTCCAAGGGTAAAGCTATTAAAGTTAAACAAAACTCGGAACAAATCCCAAGGAAAATTCCATGCCAGCTGGGTTAGAAAGCCCTGCGTTTGCACGGAGAACGCTGGTGTTCTTCATGACACAGTTTGATGCTGTTGTAATTTAAGTCTGAAAAAACAGAGCAGCCACCTTGGTGTGGTGGTGGTGACCCAGTTACTCCAGCCAGTAAAGCCAGGACCAGAGAGTCTGGGTCAGAGAGAAGGTTGGACCGTGTGAGTTGTCAGTGTAGTTTGAGCTGATCACTTATGCAGACAGCTCTTTCCTAAGTTGGCTGTTCTGTCAAAACCGCTTTTCTCACTGTCTGAGCTGTTCTTTCTCTAAGCTGGCATTTTTTTATGTGAGCACATTTTTGGATCAGATAAAAATACAAATGGAAACACCATTTCTGGTCTTTCACTCTCTCTGTCGTGCACCCAGCTCTGATCTCTCCCTGTATCTGTCTACTCTCCGTGTCCCTCTCGGTTTCTTGGTGGCCCTTTCCCTGCCATTCATCCTCTCTCTCTCTCCTCTCCTTTTTCCTTTGCCTGCTGCTTTGTCTCCTCCAGCGCATACCTAAACGAGCTGCTGTCCACTTCTCCCGCCTGGCCTCCTTTCTCACTTCTCTCCCGTTCTTCTCAGTGCCTCTCCTTCCTGTGCAGCACAAAGGCCCTCAAAAAAAAATAATCTCAAGGCAGGAGACTGCAGCTCTTGATGGTGAGCCGTGCAAGAAATATCAAGTCACCAAAGGCAGCACAAGCACTGAAGATGAGGTGCGGGGGTTTGGAGAAAGAGCCTGAGGAGACTGCGTTGATGGAGATCAGCATTTCACAGTGCCTTTCATCAGTACAGTGTGAGCATGTGTGTCTGTGTAACTGGAAGGTGGCTGAGGTCTGGGACTACTGCTGTTGAAGGGCCCATGTGCGCCCACCTCCAGGGCCGTGCCCTCTGCTTATTGAGTGGGGTTGAAGGAATTCAGGTTGGAAGGGATCCTGCAAGATTATCTTGCTCAGCCTCCCACTCCTCATAGGTACATTGGAATGATGCCCTTCTTCTGTTGGGATGCAGTAGGGCACGTAGACCTGTGCTCACAGCTGGCCAGGTCTGTACCAGCCCCGAGCCGACAAGCACTGAAGAGCACATGGGTAAGGCTAGGGAGTAGCAGCTCCAGGCTGCTCTTTTGCAGTCATCTTGTAGCCTCCCACCCAAGCCTATGAAAGGACTGTGAAGCAGGACAAGGAAACCCAGCCACTCGCACGTCCTTCCCCCTGGATTGGGGTGGGCACGTGACCCTGCTTGCTAAGGGAGGACATGCAGGTAGCTCACATGCAGCATCCCCCTTCTCTGCTGCCAGTGTATGGTTGCTTCTTTCATCACGTGCTCCTGCAGCAGGAAGCCATGAGCTGAAATCCCACTGCCGTCTCCTGTCAGTATTGTCTGTCTTCTTCAGGATGGCTTATTATAGGTGCAGCCCCGCTAATTAGTCAGGCTGGGAGGTCTGTCTGCACAGAACCGAAGAGTGAAACACCAGGCAGAGCTGGAGCAGTGCAGGCCCGAGGGTTTTGGAGCAGCGCTGGGGAAGGTCAGAGGCTGTGACATGCTCCAGCTTGCAGCACACCCCGTTTCCTCAGTGCTCTGCTGTTCAGGTTGCCATTGATGTTGAAAATGTTTAAAAAAAAAAAAAAAATCATGCCTCCCTAGTATTACTCCTTAAAAAAATCAACCCAAGGACCCCCACAAAACTCCAAACCGAACCAACTTGTTTCTAAGGTCAAGGTCCGTGGCCTTGAAGGCCAAGAATAACCTTAGCACAGACACTATCATGTAGAGGTGAGCTCTGTTGTTACAAGCACAATTTCACTTCTACCACTACTTCCTTAACCAGAAATTATTTTCCTCATGTCACAGCTTCAGGCTCACATCCTCCTCTCAGCCTGCCTTTCCCAAAGCCTCGCCTTTGCCTCTGCTCCCAGCAGGTGAACTGTCTCTCTGTGTGCCATATGCAACATTTTCCTGCTTCCGCTGTGGTCCCCCAAACTTCCCTTCTTCCTCCTTCCTTTCCTCTTGTGTTGCTGAGCCTCTGACTCCTGGTTGCTGTCTGCGGGAAGTACGAGCAACTTCTCTGCTGTTTGTGCAGAAAGCCTTCAGCTCAGGTACCAGATGGATTTCTGTTGACACCAACTGACCCATGAAGCAGGCACATTTCTTTCCTGGGACAGGAAAAGCAGGCAGGTGCCAGGGTGTAGTCTGGGGTGTGAAATAGAAGAGCTTCAATGAACAATCCAGAACTTTCTACAAGCTAGCAGAGCTGCAGGGGCCGATAGAGCAAGAACTTGACATGAATTTTTAACATCTCAGGGCGGGCAAGCTGGTGAGAGCAGCCTGGTAGCATGGCTGAAGCTGATCGCTAGCTAGGGCACAGGGGCTCAACCCGGGGCACCTGAGGAGCACGAGCAGACAGACCGCACTGCCCAGGTGTGCATTCACACACCTTTCTAACTAGCAAATGCTATCCAGACTAAAAGGGAAGTACCCTGGATCGTCGAGGTGGATCCACATTTGAGATAGTTCCCTGGAAACTAACTCTTCTGTAAACAGCTCGTGTTTGAGCCCTTCTGAAAGGGAACATTGAGATCAGTTGTAGAGATACAGGGTACCCTTTTTGCAAAAAATCTGTTTTCAGGTTCTAGTACTAAGTAGGGAGTACCTGCTTGCCTTTCCCTGCCACTCCCTGCCTCCTTTTCCTTCTCCTATTCTCATTCCCCTTCCCTTCTCCTCCCTTCCCTTCTCCTCCCCTCTCCTTCCCTCCCCTCTCCTTCCCAAAATCTGAAGGCTCGTCCTCCTCATCGTTTGGTCATAGCGCAGAGGAAGATGAGGGTAAAGTTGCTTTGTTGTCTTACATTCCTTACACCAGGATAGATACCAGCACTGAAGTGACTTGGTGTGTAATAGCTCTGGTTTGTGAGTAAAGGCCAGACCAATGGAACTGGATCTCCTTTGCCTTAGTCTTTGAAGCAAGATAGCAAAATACTTCACCAGGCTGGCATGGCTGAATGGTTAGACTCAGGAGCTGGAGTATTCATGTATACTCAGCTTACAAGACAACAGTAAATCCAGGCCAGGATATAGGTTTGTTGATTCAATGCCAGAGTTATATCGAACAAGGTTCACTGTATACCTGTAAAGTGTTTGTGACTGTAGTGGTATTGAACAGCAGAGAAGTGAAAGACATGCCCAAGACCTGACTGAATTCTCCACAGAGCTCTTGTGTTATGTTTACTGTACGTTAAAATCTCCAAAGCTGTCCAATACTGTACTTTTTCTTGCGCTAGTGCTTCTACCAAGGCTGATGAGAGCACAAGGTCAAGGCTATTGGACTACAGGACTGAACATTCTTCAAAACGCTGCATGTTTGTACTGAAGTGTGCATACTGTGTGGATAGGTTGTGTTGAAAAATGCATGTGCACATCGTGCAGCGTAGCAGGGCTCGCCAGTGCACTGCATGGATGTATCCCTGTCTGTCCAGTCTAGCTGCACGTCCGTCTGGTGTCTCTCGTTGAATGCTGCCATTTTACTTTTCTGCTCTTCTCTACTGGGAAATGCAGCCTGCAAAGATATGGCAGGTTTCAGATGAAGCTTCCCGAGCTGTTCACAAACACGAATGAATTAAACCTCTCAACTCCTCTGTGCAATCCAGGAGACATCCTCACCTCATTCTGAAAGGCAGCCACCTGTGGAAGGCAGCAGCTGTTTAATAGTGCATGGTAACATTTTACAACTGTTGGGTACAACAAGTGATGACAGAAAATATCCAGATTAAACTTGTGGGAATTAGGCCCAGAGAACATAATTGCTCAAATTAAAACGTGTGTAGTTGAAGCTAACGCCTCTACGGTGTGCAAACTGGCGCCAGTTCCTCACTGAACTCCTCTGCTTAGGGTTAAGTTAAGGCTGCACAAATGTTTCTTTCCCTTCAGCTTCTAAACCAAAACATTTGGAGATAGAAAAATGGACTTGTTGTAACCAAATTCCCTTTGTGTTGGTTCGATTGCCTCTTGTTCAGTTGCTCTCCTTTTTCGTATTGGGAGGGAGGGGGCGGGTGGGCAGAAAGATGGAAAACATCATTTCACTTGACACAAATTATTTCACTTGGCCCAAAGCAAAACCTTTCGGAGCGGCAGCTTGTGAGAAAAGGCCAGGGAAGGCTAGCTTTGCAAAGCTACTCTTATTGCTGCAGATGTAAAAGGCAGTACCACCAGCAGTACAACACCTCCTAAGGGTATTCACCTTGCCGTCAGTGGCCTGAGCTACCAATATCCTCCCGACCCAGAGCGCCCGAGCCCAGTGCTGCTAGCCTTGGAGAGGTATAAGAATTAAAGTGCAAGGAAATATTGTTACGCCTGCGGGGGAGAAAGACAGAGAGACTCCCCCACAGAGTTGGAAAAGGAGCATGCCATGGTTGAGCCCTTTAGCCAGTCCTACCATTTTAAAGGAACATTTATTTGGCTGAACTCAGCTCCTTGCTCAGTTGGCAGTGAGAGTATTTGTCCAGCGTAGGCTGAAATTTCCACTTTTAATGGAACTGAATGGCTAATTTAGAAGGAAATCAAAGCAAAACTGAGTCATTACATCTCAGCATTGTTTTTCCCCGGTTTAACTTACCGTGTGGAACCATTTCAATAAGCTGTATTATCAGCCGAGATTTCTTTTTCCCTTCTTTTTGGTCGCTGCCCGAAAGCTAGGCAAAATGCATATCCAGTTGTATTTAAATTCACACTCTCATGGTTAGAAATTCACAGTATTACTTTCTCCTCTGATGCCAGGCTTGCCGAGGCCTCCTTATGATGAAAGATCTTATTAGAGTTAGCGCTCTGCATCAAGGAGAGACAATCAATTCCTTTTGGAGATTTAATTTTAATCACCCGGACTGGCTTCTGTCGCCCCATCTTCCATAAAACTTTCACCGTTCCCTAGTCCTTGGTATTAGTTTCTGTGGATGGCAGGCTTCAGAGCTTGTCCCGGTAATCGGAAACAGGAGGTTACATTAGTCCCAGGTTGTGTTGCACACAGCAATTCTATTTGCAGAGTCTGTTTGCTGCACGGTTAATAGCTGCTTCAAACAGCGCACAAGTAATTTCCAAATGACATATCTCCTCTCCGTCTGCAGCTATTTTAAACTTGGCTTGCCACATGTGGTGTGGCCGTGACTCTGGGGGGAATAATTCCCCCCAAGCCCTCCCCTTTCCAGAGCCGATGCGATGTTGCCCTGAGCTGAATGCTGAATATTGAACTCTTTCAACAGATGAACTTCAGGCCAATTATTATTCAAAGAATAGTTTTAGTAGCTCATAAAACTAAACTAGCAACCCACCATTTCCAGATAATTTCTACACAGGAAAAAGAGACAACATTCATCCCATGAGCCACGGTGAAATTAGTCTCAAAGTTCTTGTGCTCAGGGAGAAATTCAGAGCAGGCACAGGGAGCATTACCACACTGACTTCTGTGAAATTCTCTCCACTCCTGCTAGCAATCAGTTTTGTCCTTTAACCTGCAAACTTGGGGGCTGCTAGGAGGTATGTGAGCGTAACGCAGAGTACCCTGCGCTCTCCCACTGCAACGCAACCCGAGCCCATATCCCTCTGGTACTGCCGTTTTTCAGCAGCATGACTGATTTATATCATGGTGGGCTGGAGGGAATCAGACTCTTTTGCTTTGGCCATTCTCCAAATATGCCTTTTAGGAGCACTCTTCTTATTTGCATTCCTAACATTGACTTTAGTGTTGGGACTCGGCATATCCACTCTTGGGGTTTTTTTGGCTCTAAAGCCAGATGTGACTTTGGGGTTGACCTTTTCTTCGAACATGATCCAACCAGAACTTCAGATCTAAATGGTAGCGCATGGTGTAGCTCTGAATTTCTAATTGTGGGCCCCCACCTACATCTTTATGCAGAGCTCAACATCATCTTCATTCTTTCCACTCATCTACTTAAGAGTGTCCTTGCTCCTACTATATGATAGATATATTGGGGCTGGGAGACCGTCTCAGCTAATGGAAATTGTTTGAATCTTTTCCTTTGGGCTGCTCCCCTGTAAATCTCCTTTCCTCGGGTTTAAAGCTGGGAACGCTTTCTGCTTTGTCCGTCCACTTCTGCCTTTGAACCTCTTCCTCATTGCGCAGTCCATTCTTGTTCTCTGACGGATAATGGCTCTATCAGGCTGGCGTAGAGTAGTCTCCATGTTGGCATTATAAACCTGACTATTGGACTGACCTAATTCTCTACTGTTTTGTTTTCAGTACCCTTTATCAATAAAGGCTATTTTTATCACATTCAAAAGGAATCGCGCTGAGATTATCGGGAGCCTGTAAGGAAGCAGCCGTGCACTGACAAGAGTCTTAAGGATGCTTGAATGAAAATACTCATCTTGATCAATGCCAAGACTTGATGATTGCCGAATTCAGAGCTGCCACTCCACTTCTGTGTGCACAGCACTGTAACAAATGAGTGGTAAAATAAAAAAATAAATGCGTAGGATTTAATAGCTGTCAAAAGAATCTCAGCCGAAGCGAGGTTTACCTGGAGAAAGGCTATTCATTAATCACGACCAAAAGAAGTAAAGGTCAGGAGCAGGCATAGCTCAGTGATAAGGCCGTGGGCAGATGCAGACAGATCCACCAGCAGCTCCTGCTTGGGCAGGCTTTTTTTAGTTGTCACCAGCATGAGTTTTTGCATCATTGTTACGAGTGCCTGGGCAATGATGGAATTTTTTCTTTAAAGAGCTGGCTGGGTTAGTTGGTGACATCTTACACCTTGCATCTTTTGTCAGTGTTTATTTATTAAAGCTGGGCCTGTATTTCTGCAAGCATACCATCAGCTAGAAAATGTTTCCTTCTAGCTTTTGGGAATATGGCGTATCAGGAAGCAAGTACCTACCTGAGATGTGGGAGACGCGGTTTGGGTCCCGTACTGCCACAGTCAGAGCAGGGATGCAGATTTGCCTTTCCCACACACAGATGGGCATGAGAACCACCTCTCTGTCCTGAAGTTCTCCTCTCTCTTTAGTCTCCTGTGGAGCTTCATCAGATACTTGTGTTCTTCCGCATGTGAAATAGTTATGAAACTTTAAGGTTTTTTGGGCAGGTAGAGTACAGGAATGTTGGGGAGAGGGGGGTATGTTTCACTGGCTTTAGCATTTCTTCCTGACCAGTTACTTACTAAAAAGCAGAATCGATGAGTGATTATTAAAAGGAAGGCTCAGGGAAAGCAGCACAGCAGCCTTAGGTCAAGATTATCCCAAGAGCTCTCGGGAAATTGGACAGGTTTACAGCAGCGGGCAGCTGAAGCCCCAACCTCAGTGACACAATTGTTTTGCCAAGGCTGAAGGAAAGCAAGCTCAGAAGGAACAGTCACTCATTACAGAGTCGAGGCAGGGGGCCAGGCTGTGGCTGTGCCCCTGAGAAAGTAGAGAGACATGCACGGGCACACGGGCGGCACACGCATGCGTGCACACACCTGCCTTTGATGTTTCCTTCTATCTCTCTTTTGAAGTTCCTGAGTCCTGGAGCAATATCCTTAGGTCCTTTTTCCTTTTTGTACTGAACCGAAGGTTTTCAAGGCTTGGATTCTAGAAACAACAGATGAAAAAGATGCATTAGATCTTTACTAAATCTCTCTTCTCTTCTAAATTTGCTTTTAATTTGAGTTTTCTTTTAATAACAATACATAGATCCTGTTGACAGTTTCCAAATGTTGATATTGGGTACAGTTTAAAAAAAAAAAAATTCAATCTTGAAAAAGACAAAAGAATGAAACCCACATTTTTCTTTTTCCTTTCTTTCATCCGTTGCCACAGATGAAGCCTTTATAACCCGAGTGCATTTTGCGAGGAGATTGTCTGCTTTGCCATAGAGTATAATATCTCTGTACTGTTTAGCAAATCTGCACAAATGCTTAGGGCAGCAAATAGAGATGGAAAATATGCACTGGGAACGGATGTAGCTGTGATGGGCCATTGCACACTCCCCATACCCCATCACAGCTGTTCTTCCACCAGCCTCTCCGCTTGGCAGTGGAGAGGACTTTTAAGGAGCAGTTTTAAGGAGTAACAACCCCCTTAGTCTGCATGCCCCTCAAAATCTGCCTCTGTGTATCACTAAAATCCCGCAGTTATCAGACCGCAGTCTGCTGATGAACAACCACTTGGTTCTTTACCTTCGGCTTTTATCTCTGGGAGTCTCTGTTTCAAGCCCATTATGTCAGTCAAAACTCTTGATTTTGAATTTGTTGAGCACCCCTACTTCGGCTGAACTCTGAGAAGCAAGCTGTGTCCTTCCATTGCTAGTGCCGCGTTCCCCTGAACTGCCAACGCCTGTGGGGCTTCCTCCTGCAGGTCTTCTACTCATGTTGGCCAAAGGATGGGGTGGTAAAGGTGTTGTACAGGAATGACCTTAAATGGGCCTGCTCTTTGTGCATGTATTTCCCTCAGTCTGGAGAGACAAATTCTTGTACTTGTCCATGTTTACATCCCATTAGCTTTTCCCCTTCAAGTCTGGAATCAGTCACACTCGATCCTTAGATTCTTGTTAGCAGAGCTGCTTCTCTTGTGGACTTGGCTGGTGCTTTGCCTAAGGCAACACCAAATGATCTTTCAGCTTCCTCCATTCAGCTCTCATCCCCCTCCTTCCTCATCTTTTATTGAGCCCAGCCCTGTGCACATTTCTCCTTTGTTAAAGCACCTTGATGCCTTAATAGAAACTCTGTCCCAACCAAGTCTTAACGTGAACTCTGGTAAATAAAGTTAAAAAACCTTAAGGTTAGAGCTTTATTACTGTTTGTTCAACGTGCCAGAAATCTGCAACAGCCCCACAGCTCCCTTCATTCCCCACAGTGAGCCATTTTTAATCCTTAGTATTATAAATGTTCCCTCTCATGCAGCTTTCTCACTGAAGTCTAGAAAATGTAGTCACCTTCCCCCCACCTATTTAAAAAAGTTTGTGTTGCAAAAGATCCAGAGTTGTAGCTGAGGACTGAAGATAAACATGGAGAATTCCCTGCCAGAGCAGGGGTCTTCTACTGCACCAGCAAGTTGATCTGGTCTTGTGCTGCACCAGTAACTGGCTGCTGCCGTCTCACTCATCTTCTCCGTGCTTCTTCAGCTGTAGCAGAGGAGAGGTGTGTTGGGGTATGGTACCACCAGCTCACAATTTACCTAGCAAAGCTGGGTTTTAGTGAGAATTGCCTGGTTGCATTATCCATCCAAGCCCTGCCATGAGGTCTCTCCTCCTCTGATTTTGGAACACAAGGCAGAGGGATTTGAGTCCATCCCAGCCAGCCGAAGACTTCCTAGCACTGAACAGTTGGACTTGATGATCTTAAAGGTCTTTTCCAACCTTGTGATTCTGTGAAATTTCTGTGTAATTTACTTGTTTAGGGAAAAGACTGATGGTGGGATAGCACTGACGTCGTTGCAGCTAGATTTCTAGCTTGGTCCAACTTCTGTAGCTTCAGAGGCTCTGAGGATGGATTTTCAACTTTCTGCCAATCAGTGGAAGGGAAGGAGTGAAATAAGACTAAAGGAGAAGATACATTTTGTCAGGAGAGAATTGTACTGTGCATAGACAAGGCTGGTTGTCTTCTAAATGGCTGTGCAAAATGCTGAGGATAATTTTGGCTATATAAATGTGTGTGTAGGGGGGTTGTTGTCTTTTTTTAGAATGATGTCTTTGAAAGGTTATACTCAGTTCTGAATAAGTCAGGGAAGCACAGACAGCGCACAAGCAGAGGCAGACAGCACAGAGAGCGAGTGAGAGCACATGCGAAGAGAGGGCAGAGGTCCTGATCTTTCTCTGCTGAACATGGTGCCAAAGAGGAGGAGTGTGGAGAGACAGACGGGTGCAGCCACGTCAGAGACCCGCCAAGCACTACGAGCTACAACCCTGGTGGGGAGAGAAGGCAACACAGAGTAGAGGAGGCTTCTTTATGCATTGTTGGAAATGAAATATATTTTTTCTTCCTCCTAACCCTTTTAAGCCTTTAATCTTAATCCTATTCATCATCATTAACTTCAGCAATTGGCCAAAATATTAAAATGAGGTGAAATGAAAAGATTTAAGAGTCTAGTGAAGCCTCATCAAACCACAGAAGAATAATCTCCAAAGATTAAGCAAGCAGCGGTGACCCAACCTGTAAGGAATGAGAGGAGGAGGAGGGAGAGGGGGCTTCTGAGATGAAAAGAAGTTACCAATTAGATTCTCTTACTAACAGTATTGAGTCTTTTTCCCCCCTCACAATAGCTAACTGCAGAAAAAATTACAGAAGATGAATTAAGAGTTTAAATCCAGTAAGAGGCAAAAAAAAAGCAGGTAATATTTTAATCAGACTTAAATGAGTCTTTCAAAGAGACCGGGGAGCTCTCAGACCCGCATCTCTCCCCATTTCTGGGTGTAAAATAGGCTTTTAACTATCACTGCACTATGAAGTGCTTTGATGTTTGTTCCACGCGGCCTGACTTTGGTGCCTGACGCCATTTGCTGCTGGTGCAGCCGGCGCTGTCGCGCGTGTGCGTGCGTGTTGCATGTACATTCCCCGGAGGCGCCCGTTGTAACTCGGTTTCAGTTACGCTTTAGTTAATGGGCACTTAAAATAAAGTGGTACCCATTCCGCTTTAATTTCGCGAAAGGGGTAAAGGCTGTTTCCTTTCCATTTCCAGATGAAAGGAGCAGCGATGCCGCTCCATAACGAACCTCAAATGAATTGGAGAGCTGATAAATTTAACGATCTCATCAGCATATAAATATCTGTGTCTGTGAGTGTGGGTTTTTTATACGCATGTACAGGCAGCTTCTGTCTGAGACTGGAACTCGAGCGAGGTGGGGTACTGTATAGGTAACAGTTTTGACTGGTGAAAAGGGGCGGGTTCGTTTTCACAGAGCTACTTTTCAGCCGCCTGGTGTGCGCTGGTGACTGCCACACAACTGCTCTGCGTCTGGTCAGGCGTCCTGGTCTATACACCCAACTCTTCCTGCTACCGCCCCAGCAAAGAGCAGAGCTTCTCTAAGGTCTGATGTACGTGCTAGCCCCACGCAGGTTTCTTGGAGACTCTGGGGCTTTGTACATGGGGACTGCTGTCAGGCTACTGAATTGTGCCTTTGGGACTCTCGGAAGTGGGGCGAGAGTTTCACTTGTCACCACATTTCTTTGTGCAGTAGGTTGCACAAATCTGTAAAAAACAGCTTAGTTGTCAGGGGCCTGTATCTTGATTCAGAAGATGTGTGGGTGCCCAAACTTTCCTCTACAGATGTTGTTGGTTCTGGGGAGCTCCAGCCCCAGGGAGATGTCATATCTCTGTGTGCTCTGCTACTTCCATTAGATGGTTGTTTATTTCATGTACAGCTGCTTGTGCAGTGACTCCTGATTTTTCTCTTCCACATCAGTTGGGTTAACAAGACGGCTACAGTGTTGGAAAATACTGAGGGTCCTAGTAACTCCCTGTCTTACCCTTTCTGCTAGCTAGTTCCCTCTCTAGGGAGAGAGTGAGAACAGCCTAAGTTCTAAATCAGTGCAAGTTCTCTAACATTTTTAATCAAATACAAGTATTGTGAAGCGCCTGCCCTGCAGGAAGCGAGTGGTGGAAGTATGTTAATTTTTGGAAAGCTGTGTTACAGCCCTTGATTATGTATTTGTAGTTCTGGGATTTTCTCCTGGAAATCATACCCTAGGTTGAACCTGTCCCACACAGCTTAAAGGCAGCCCGCCTTTCCTCTCAGGGGACAGCCTTTTGATGGCATTGCCGTGGCGGGACTTGATATTGAGTTACTGGAGAAGCTCAGCTTGAGGTGGTGGGATTTACATGGCCTGCATGTAAAAACTTACTGGCTCATGGCATCAGTGCAACCTATATCTTCATTCCCATTCCACAAGCCTCCAAAAAAGCTACATCCCCATCTCTACATAAAATCTGTCTCCAGCATCCCCTGTGGTTTCAGAAGGATAAAGTGGTAAGGGATGTCTGCAAAACTATGCCATGGTCCTTGCTGAGGACCGTGGCACTCATTTCTCTATCCACTGACTGGCCTGTTTTATCCCAGTCCTGGTCATCAACTCCATCCTGGCAAACTGGAGCCTCTGGCTTCCTCCACCCATCTATACAGCAGGCCACCGCAGGGTAAAATATCACCTCCGTCAGCACCGACATCCATCACTTTAATGAACAGCAAAAATCAATCTCTAATTGACAAAAACATTTTTAATCAAAGTATGAGGCATTTAGAGCACAGGAGCAGCCTTTCATCTTCTGTCAGTGTTTTCCTCTACAAGCGGAAGCGGCGTCGGTTTGTAACTGGCCAAAGAAGCCATGTGTTGTCTTGTGAAGGAAATCAGGGACAATACTTCCAGGTGATTTCATTAGAAGAAGCCTGCTTCTCTACTCTTAGTCTTACCAAAGCTAGAATTTTGGTTTGTGGATCTGTGAAGAGTTTACAGCAATGGTAGGCAGAGAGTGGGAACAGCGTAGGTTTTAAATTAGCATAAGCTCTCTAAGACATTGCTTAGGGCATGATTTCCTTTTCCTTCTTTTAATATGTACCAAACTCTCAGGCTCCACCTATGCTGGGCATTTGCCATTGACAGCCTGCTAGTGGGTACACTGCGCCGCTGAAACCCATCATAGTAAACAGGCAGGTGAAGCAGCTCAATTTAGCAACCCCAGTGTGTGTCATGGAATCACAGAATCATAGAGGTTGGAAGGGATCTCAAAAGATCATCAGGTCCAACCCCCCTGCCAAAGCAGGCTCCCTAGGATCACACAGGTAGGCGTCCAGACGGGTCTTGAATATCTCCAGAGATGGAGACTCCACAACCCCCCTGGACAGCCTATTCCAGTGTCACAGCCTTTAGGGATACTGCCTGTGCACATCTGGGGTTTCCTGTAGTGCGGCTCTGCTGGTGGTGAAGAGAGGAGAAGCGGTACGGTTGCTTATAAACTTGTGGGTAACTGAATTACATTTGAGTAAGAGAAGCTACCTGCCAGCAGCACTGAAGTGTTCTTTTTCTGTTGATTAGGGAGTCCCTCAAAGATTTGTAAGGCTACTCTGGGCAGTCTGCAAGCCGTAAAGGGCAGGGAAAGGTTATTAGAGCACCATCTGGACACTTGGGTCTTTTTGCCATTTCTTGCAAGAGGGGATTATTACAAAGGGTCTTTTTCGATGCCTGGCACGATTTGAGTACCTTGGCATCACTGCTGGTACTTGTGATGGAAAGGGTAAGGAGAAGCACATCACTGGTGACGCTGTCATACCACCTTTGCCAGTGCTTGAGAGGGAAACAGTTAGGAAGATGCAGCAATATTTGGCACTGTGCAGGCATCCTGGCAGCTCTGCTTTGCTTGTGAGAGTAGTGTAGTAGGGAGCTGCAGAAGTGCCTGATGCTGCTGGGGAAAGTTGGCACACCTTTCTGGATTTCTGAAGGGAGCGATGGAGAGGGAGACCGCATCCTTGCCCATCACAGTTGCCAGTGTTTGCAAGGGAATTGGTCCAGGGGGCTGCAGTGGTACCCGAGCACCATCTGGCCACGCTGGCACTCTAGCTGGTGTTTGTAACGTTGGCTTTGGATAATGTCTTTTCCTGATCAAAGGCCAGTATTTTGGATGCAAGCCTGGAGTGTGTGTTACATAAATAGTTTGTGCTCCTGTCCAAATGGCTCCCACAGCCAAAGAATCTTAAGAGCTTCAGAGGAACTTCAAATTGTGGCCCCTCATAGAGAAACAACATCTCCAAGTTTACTGACCAGTGGGATATTAACTCATCCCATCCTCCTCATCTCTTGGCCAGAGGGTGTTTTGTTTCAAGAAGAATGGACCCTTATTTTTTTCTGGTTTTGAATATAAGGAGAAGTTGGTAGTATTCCCTTGACATTCACAGTAGCTGCTCTCTGGAGCCATCAGCTGTAGGTGTTGACTTTCAGCTGGAAGTCAGCTGGCGTGGCTCGCTCTGGGTTGACGTACTTTGTGCTACTGACCTCTAAGTGTTTCAAAGAAGATGGTGATACATTGCCCATGTATCTTTTTGTTCAACAGCAAAATAAAAAACCAAACAATGCTAGCATTTTTGTTTAGCTTTCCTGGGCTTTAAGCATCCCTTGTCCTCCCAGAGTTTTGGTTTGTGACCACAGAGACAGAGGTGGCTTTGGAATGGCACCCTGTCACAGCAGCCAGCGGGGTGAGGTCTAGAGTGGGGAAGAAGAGCAAAGACTTGGCATTACAGGGGGATGTGGGACAGGCCTTGAAAAGGAGGATGTAGAACAAGACAGACAGGGACCACAGAGCTGCAGAGGGCGAGGCTTCAGGGTGTGCATCACTGAGCCCTGCGCGTACAGCACGTGCAGCACAGCTGCGAGACAGCAGCATGAGGAGCACCTTACTTGGTGGCTCACCTTGCCCAGGGTGTGAACATTGGCCTCCTGCCATGAATGGAGGCAGAACTGTGAATCACTCCAGTTGTGAAAGTACCAGGAAGCATGGGGGAAAGCTGAAGAATGAGACACGATGATGGTCTCCTCTCCCAGAAATACTTGCCTCTGCTGCCCTTGTCAGCGCCCTCAAGACCCCTTCCGTGGGGCTTGTTTTTCCACTGCCTGAGGTAGAGTGTAGATGCTGTCATTCATAAAATATGCAGAGTGCCTGCCCAGGTTACTGATTCTCCTGCTGCAAGTCTTTCCTAGGCTGTGTTGAAATATATGGATGTCCTTCACTTATGAAGATGGATGAGTTCGCTAGATTGCAGGTTCCCCATGTGTCATGCCAGATGTCGCACTCGGACCTGAAATATGGCGGAGGAGGCGGGGGGGTAGAAACGAGCTCTGATTTAGGCAGAACCACTTTAGATAATTTTTCCTTCAAAGGTGAAATGGAAAGCCATTGTTATAGCAGTAGAGCTTGCCAGTTTGAATCCAGACCAGCTCACTAATCTTGGAAGCTGCTACCCTGCAGCAACCTATGGGATACAAAAGGGGTTGGTCGATTCCATCCAGTTTAGGTGGGCAGTTGTTCACATCAGAAAACTCGGTGTTTCAAATTGACACACACCCCCTGCCCCATGGGCAGACTCAACAGAGAGGCCTTGGGCTGAACAGAGCATTGAGAGTTTCTTAACCTGTTGCCTCCAGACAAGGATATCTCCAGGATGGGATTCAGGACCGTCATTGAAGTTGATCACGAGGTTAAGCATTCATAAGGAAGATGACATGCCTTGGGAACATCTGTTCCCAGCATTATCTGTGGGGGTAGCCAGGTATTCTGACTATAAGGGAACTGAAAAGTTTCAAGAGTTCATTTGCTCCAGTACTTAGGTTGTAGAAACATTGAGATCTGACCCATTATTTATTTATTTATTCTAAAACTTTGTGTTTGCCAGAGACAAAGAATGCTTCTATAAGCAACAATCTTAAATTTCTTGTTCTCCACTCCTCCTTACTTAATAGACTGGGTGCCCAAGGGATTTACACACTTCAAATTTGTGTGCACGTGAGCGCATGTATATGCACATCCATGTTCCTGGTGACAGCCATGGTAACCGTATCAATCCTCCCTCTGTACTAACCCAGCTCCCTCTTGGCCAGTTTGCCTAACAAAAATTTACCAACCAAGCAACAGAGCGAAGCGAACATATTAAGAAGAACAGCACCGGATGCAGCCTTGCGAAGAGCCATTGGCATCATTCATCCCACAGCAATCTGGACCATCCGCCTCCTCTTTGTGAGACCAGAGATAGCCTTTCCCAGCCTGCGCTACCCTTCCGCCTTACGTGTAACGGCTTTCTTCCCCCTCCATGGCAGCAGAGAGGAATTCTGCCCGAGACTTCTCTTTAGGAAAACTTCCCTCCTTTAAAAACTGGGATTTGACTTTGTAGAAAATATATGCTAAGCTTGAAAAATAGCTGTTATATCCAGTCTGTTTGCTGTTCCTTCCAGAACAGGATAGCCCCAGGTATTGCTCCCGGATGAATGGATTATCCTGTCCAGTTTAAGGTGGAGTTATCAACAGATCCACTGGGAGCATACAGAACTACCAGATAGACCGAGATCTTTCCTGTTCTCTGAGCTGAATATAATTTCAGCCTGTCACTCCTTATCATATCCCCTTTAATCATGCAAAATATTTCCTCCCCTTCTTTCTTTCATCATGCTTGTAGACTTATCATTTTCCCCTTTAGCCTTCATTTAGTTGCAATATTCGCATTGTATTATACATTCTCTATACAATTAAGTAAGGAAATTGTCACCACAGGATGTCTGGGAGGCTAGAAGTATGAATGGGTTCAAAAAAGGATTAGGGAGTGCATGGAATAGTCCATCAAGGGCTATTAAAGTCAGATGTGTGTGTAAACATAGGCTCGGGAAGTCCCTAGGCTATACACTGCTGTATGCTGGGAGAATGTACTAGGGAGAAACAGTGCCATATTTTTGTCAAGGTTTTTTCAGCCCTTCTTGTAGGGCATTTTTGTCAGGCCAATGTCAGAGATGGATTGGGAGCTGGCAGGACCTTTTGACCTAACATCATGGGGTTTATATTCGTAAGAAGTTTGGGATGGGATGCTTTAGCAAATTATAGATAAAACACCTTGATTTATTATTATTATTATCCAGTATAACTTTAAGATCTGCACCCTGACACCCTGAGATTTATAGCATTGTAGAGCCTTCCCAAACTTCTCTACGGATCTTCCTGATTTTACAGACTGCAATTATCCTTGCTTAGTACTGGTTCTGTATTAAGTGCTTAAAACAGTCTTCAAGCGAGTTCTTTTTGTGCTAGGGGGCTGCACAAATCCAGAACTGAAGCAGCCTGGATGTATTAAGAGGTACTTTTTCCTGGTTGCATCTCAGTTAGTATCCAAGTTAGAAATCTTGGGGGAACATGGAGAAGAGATGATTGTGACTGGGATATTTACGGTCTTAAAACACACTTCATAGCAGTACCTTTCCTTCTCATGCTCTTGACTTGTTTTATATAGAATCTGTTGTGACACTATCCTGAAGATAGAAACTTCAGCTTTGTTTTTATCATTAGAAATACTGAGATTGTAAAGCTTTCCCTGTCAGAATTTGCGTCAAAGTTTAGTGCAGGAAAAGCAGACTCAGTCTCCACCACCCTCCCTCCCTCCTTCCCTGGGTCATGTCCTCTTTCCCTTCCTCCCATTAAAATGAATTTCAAGGAGAATTCAAGGAGAATTCAACATGTGAGGAACCAGGCTTTCTCTATTTGAGACCTCCCAATTCTGCTGACTTAACCAGATTTTGACCCTGGACTTCCCAAGCCAGAAGAAGCTATTGTCCTGGTTTTAGGCTACTGCCAACCTCCCTGCACCCTCTCTTTCCCTCTCACGTCCCTGTGAACACGAGTTTCATGATTTGATGCTCCATTTTGCCCTGGGTATCATACCGTTGGGTGAAGGAGGAGTTAAAAATCAGGGGAATCAGTGAGGAATCTGCACAGTGTTACAGGGAGTTGGCAGGAAGTTGTGATACTGGCTTTATGCCATCAAGTTCATACTCAAAGAAAAGTGTGACTTAGGTACCTCCATAACCTATTATTTTGACCTGAAATACATAATTGAGGACATAGGCAGGTGAATTAGGTGCGTGAGGAGTAAGATCAGTGTCAGTATCCTGAGGCCAGCCTCAGTCAAAGACTGACTTAGCTGGTCCATTTTGCCCTTCTGTCCCTCTCTTTCTCTCCCTGCCCACGCTGTCAGTATTTTCCTATACATGGAACTGAGAGAAAAAACTCTATATCCATTTAAAATTTTGAGTCTGCCTTTATTTATCATAAAAATCCTGATAAAAAGCACAAGTACAACTTTGTTTGTTTTGGAGGGCTTTTTGCTTTTCAGTTCACGTTTAATGAAGTAATTACAGTGAAATACTCTCAAAATTCAAGACCTAATTAAAGCAAAGAATAAAACCTCAATTGATCCATTATTTAGATTGGTGAGAAGTGAGCATAAAGAAGCAATGAAAAAGTTAGTACATTACGGGGAGGAAAGAAGCACGCTCCCACTTGGAGAATACTGATGGGAGGAAGACCTTGGGATGATAACAGCCAGTCAGGGATGCGCTTAAATTATTTACAAAGAGTTCATCTTCAAACAAAGAAGAATGGGGCAAAAGCAAACGTATCAGTCAAAAGGATGCTCTTCCCTGACAAACACGGGTGTTGCCAAATGTGTTTGAGCCAGAAGCTGTCTAACCCAATATCCTCCTTTTGGCCAACGAGCTCCCAAACTACACAGTAAGAAGCAAGCTCTGAACTCACCAGTGAGGTTTTTGTGTCTCCAAACAGGCACGATTCGGGTTAATGTCCGAGCTGCTGGCTGCTGCTGCTGCTTACAAGCACAAGGTAAGGCAGCAGGTTCAGGCCCCACTTTGCACATCACACCGAGGAGTTAGGAAGAGGGATTTCAGGTGGCAGGAGCTTGGCTGTGCCCATGCGGGGTGTGTGGCACAGCGCTCTTGGGGTGGAGCACGCTGTACTAGTCAGCATTCACCCTCTCCTCAACAGTGGCTGGCCAGAAGATGAGACCATCCTGCTTTGATAGCTCCAAATGGGATGTTTGATTTTCGGTAGTCTCTGTAAACCTGCTGGCAAAGCTTTAACCAAATTCCCTTTCCCTGCCTTTCTTAGCAGCTCCTGTAAAAAATTAAGAGTGGCAAAAAAAATACCTTTACATGAAGGTGGTTTTAAGCTCTAAAAATGGACATGTTCTGGTTACGATTTTTTGGTATTATGACGATCAACAAAATTCTAATAAAGAATTTTGTTCTAAATTTCCCAGATGCCGACCCCGACTGATTCAAAACTCATCCCATATTACCTTACTTACAAAGGCATCTCTATTGCTCCTTGAAGTGCTATGTTGAAGTCTTGGATAACTGCCCTCCCGGGTCCAACATCCCTCCACCTGCCTTATTATTTCTATTGCATTTGCACCTGAATGGTGCTAGAAGGGACAGTAGCTGTGAGTACTCAACGCTTCCGAAGTTCATCTCTTTGAATTGTGTGCCTAATTTCGGGTGAACTCTTTTCAAGATACTGCCCTTTTTTGTTGAGAGCAGTGCCTGCAGGGCATCTCTAGGAACAGCCTCATCCGAGCAAATGCCTTAGACTGGAATTCAGGCCATTTCTACTTTAATTTCTCTTTTGGGGGAGTAAAATAAAACCACAAGAAAGTTAGAGTCAGATGTGTACGTGTAATGTTGGGGTTTAGTTGGTGAGTAAATCTCGGCTGCCCTTCCTCTGCAGAGGTTTGCCGAGGGACATAGCGATTACGGCTCTGTGTGTAGATGACGTCCCAAACTGCTTGAGATGGTTTCTGCCATATATCAGTGCATGAAACAGATTGCCAGTCCCTGCTATGAAAGGCACGGTGCGCAGGCTGTGTTTCCCTAATGCCACTTGGGGAGGCAGAGCGGCCCTGAGCTGCTCCCTATAGTAGGTTATAGCAGAAATGCTACGCTTTAATCCTTGTAATGCCGAGCCACTAGTAATTTTTTGGAGCCAGAGTAGGAGAAACTGCCTCCTCCGGCCAGCTGTAGAGGCTTCAGGTCAAGAAGTTGTTTCTCACACTTCTACTTAATAAATACGCCTTTAGAAATGTGCATGAAAGGCAAAATAAACACTGGCCTTAAATCTGCTTTGTGCAAATGGACTGTTACGGTCTCAGCTGGGTTTGTATCTGAATGCATACAGAATAAAGTAGGGTAATAAATGCTGACTACATGGCAGCTTTTGTGTCTATTTTGACAGCCCTCAAAGTAGTATCCCCAAATTCCTCCAAAATCAGAATGTTCCATTTTCCCATTTTTTTTTTAAAAATATAATTCTTGGGTTTGTGTCAATGGGAAGCAACTTTTCTTTAAAATAAAACCTCTAATCATTTTTAATTAAATGCCTGAAATAGAAAAAATTACTTGGTTTAGTTGGAAACAGAACTTCTGCTGACGTTCCAAAATCACTCGCAAACCGAAACATCCATCGGCCGTGCGTGCACGCTGCTTAACTGTATCAGCGTAGCTAAGGACAAATGACATTCAACCCCATGCCAGCAGCAGTGGTTAAACTCCATAATTGTTTCTTTTATTTTGTGTCCACCCCCCCTTTTTGCAAAGATTTTAAATCCCTTGTAACGCAATTAACTCCTCTCTTCTGCGAAAGGCTCTTGTCTCTCCTGACAGGCTCTCTGATTACAAAATGTCTGCTGCAAACTCAGAGTGGCAGCAGATCCGAGGGTAGGAAATGCGCTTTCTCCCGTCATTACCTGAGCAGATTGGAGTGTCTCTGAGCTGTAATGGACGGCGGAGGAGGGTGGGTGGGTAGCCAGAGCTCCAGCAAGCATTGGGATTCCCAATTATGGTCCCGCTAGCTCTGCTTTCTTCAACCCTTCAAATTCCTTCCCTCCTTCCTCTGAAATAGCGTTTCCTGGAGGAGGACGGGGCAGGTGCCACTCCTAGAGGGAGCAGTGTTCTCAGCATCAGGCGAGCGAGGAAGTGGGATCAGCTTTTGCCTGTAGCTGGTGGCGGTTTTCCTTCTGCTCCCTTCTATCTCGGAGATAAGCCCCTTGCGCCGCTTTTCTTTGTCAGCCATGAAATCGGCTACCATTTCAGAGCACCTCTCAGTAGTTCCCAAATGCCTCTGACGCATTTCGCCTAAACAGGAGACTGCTGAGAATAGCTGCTAAATCTTTAAATCTGGTTTCACACTTCGTCATCTTTGTGACTTTAAGTTTGTTGTTAGTGTAGCTGGTGTTCCAGGTCACCGAGAGCCTGGGATTAATACCCAAAGACTTGGTATTAATGTGAGATACAAGCAGTTTTATTGAGCCTCTCCACCCTGGCTGGGGATCTGAACTAATTCCCTGAAGACGTGCCCCAAAGAGAACTCTGCATCTTTTGCAAGGGGTGGATTGGGGGTTGGGAGGGGGATGGGGGGCAGCGCGTGTCTTTCCCTAAGTGCTTCCGAAGGATCAGGGAGAAAAGTAAATTCAGGAAGTTACTACACCACCATTTTTTTTCTTGGTAGGATACCAAGGGCAGAGGTCCTTGTTTCCACTGAGCGATACAAACACAACGACCTGTTGCTAGTGTCTAAAAGACTCTTGATTCTCGTTTCTACATACTTCCCTTCCTCCTTGCAGCTTAATGAAACCATTCACTCAACTGGCTTTTCTCCCTCCTCCCCTTCATCTCCATCTGTCCGCTCCAGGTGGCAGCTCATCTGGATGATAGTGTACCTTCGGTATCATGGCTCTTGCCTCAGTGATAGTTGCTATGCACAGCTTCTGTTGGATGTGGTGCAGATTAATTATTCTGAGTTTTGGAAAACACCCAGTTAAGATGGGCAGCAAAAGAAATGTCTGAAGAAGCAAAAGAAAAATCTGACCAGCTACTTAACAACTCCGACAGTATGTGACACTCTGTAAAGCAAGACAACTTCATTTTGGTGCCTGTTTGGGTGTAGACTGATTTCATGAAAGTATTTCCTTAGACACTTTGCAAGCTGAAAATCATGGTTGTGTAATTGCATGGCAGACTAACGAACTGCAGTCACTTTCTGCAACTTCTCAGTTTACCTGGGCTCTGAAATCAGGGCAGCTAGCAGAATTTGCCATAAAACACAAGGGCCTGAATCTCTGGAGGTAAACGGATTTTTTGTGGTGGGAGCAGCACTTAAAGGGTTTCCAGAGCCAACAGGTACTTGTGACACTTGCTCTGTAAGGAACAACATTCTCCCTCCACATTCTAAGACTTCTTGGCTCTCTCCATCGGGCCCATCCTTTGATAGATAAACTTTGCTGCCTCTTAGCAGTTTCCAGATTCCTTTGTGATTTTGTGTATCCTTTCCCTACAGCTGTGACACTAAAGCAGCTCTCCTGAACGTAGCCTCATTCTTTGAGCATCCTGTAAGAGAACACACTGAACATGATTATGGAGTCCAATTTGAAACCAGTATTTATTCTGCTGTTGAATGACATGCTGGGCTTCATGTCTTCTTTCAGTCTTGCTCCAGCGAGAGAGATGAGGAGTATCAGGCTTTCTTCCTTCCTGGGGGCTGCAGTCCCCAGGTGCTGTGTGGAGAGGAGTGGTATTTCCCATTCTCTTTGCTTTTGCTTCTTGCCATAGCTGCGGTTGGTGCTGGTGCTCATTCCTGCAGTCTTGATTTATCCTGCCAAAAGCTCCATCTGTGGTCCAGCACTCGGAGCTGTCTTTGCCCCCAGAACTCATTCTCTCACTGGCTGTACCTGCTTGCACCTCAGTAGGCCAGAACCCTCAGGGTTAAAATTGTTACCAAATTTTGTCAGAAGTTACTGTCCTTCTAGGACTTTTTGATTTGCAGATGATGCTGCCTCAGGACTGGGACACTATTAGATTATAGTGGACTTGGCTTTCATTTTTTCATAGTAGGAAGAAGTTAGAAACCTGCCAGCAGATCTTCCTGATGCTCTTCAGCAGCTCTCTCCCTAGGTGGCCTTATCCATCAGCTCTGCCAGCTTTTTTCCATCAGTCAAGCAAATTTGCTTTGTTATACCCTAACTCTCAAGGATCTTTCCTTTTCACCTCCTTGCAAATCTCCAAGCCCTTCTAACATGTCTTTAAATCTCTCCTGGTCTCTCCGAAATCTGAGCTGAGGGTAGATTCCAACAGTGCTGTGATCTGTCCTTCACTTGTGATCACACCTCGTTGTCCCTGCATTTGCCATCTCTGCAGATCTGCAAGCCACTCTTAGGCGTGAGGAAACCGTGTGCATGGCTGTGGTCCCCGGGCAGACATCCCACTTCTCTCTCCGGAGCGCGTGGCTGTGCTGCTCAGGCAGCTATATTTTGGCTGGAAGAGCCAAGGCACCCCGTGCCACCTGCTTGTGCCGGTTTTGCTGCAGCGTCTGCTCTCTCCAACTGCCGGCTGAGCGTGGTGGCAAGAGGGGGGTGGTGGCAAGAAAGGATTATATTCATTACAATATTAAATAAATCAGGTGGAATTAGCTCTGAGCAGAAAGCAGCAGCTGGCTTTCGCAATGTTGTGACAGGCTCTGCCAGTTACACAAGGCAAACAGAAACTCTCTGACTTCCACGGCTCCTAGGCCATGACAGGCCTGGAAAGACTGGCAACTTCTTGTGATCTTGTCCAGTAAATGTCTTCTGCTTGAGCCTCTGAGAGCTTCTTACCTCCACTGAAGAGCATCCACTCTTCAAGTCTGGTCTGTCAAAGCTGTAGCAACTGGGACCTCCAAACTCCTTCGCAGACCATTATGGCCCAACACAGGAACAAGGAAGAACTTGGTTAACTTTATTCTTATAAATATAGTGAGCTATTGATTTTAACTGGTAGTTGTGCTGTGGCAGCTTTTTAATGCTTAGAGCAGCAAAATGAGGCCATGATACCAACACCATGGTGCTTGCCCTAATTACACTGCAAGGTTAATTTGCTGAGGCTGTGCGGGTATGTGTCCCTGACAGATTGATTCCTTTGTATTATATTAGCTAAGGGAGGACACTGAGTTTCATATGTATATGGGGGAGGCTGAACAATTAGGTGGAGCTGAGATCTTTTGCTCCAGTAGCACAGGCAGATCAAGGTTACACTGAAATGAAAATATAGCTGAAATGCAAAGGGTAAAAGCCCTGCTAAGAGACACTAGGATGGATCAGGATGAATGATCCCAAGGTGGAGATGGATCCTCTGAATTCACCTGATAATGGACTTGTAGGATGTTCAACCTTGACACAAGAACGTGGGGAGAATGGTGGTGTATATTTGCATGGGTATGCATAGAAGAAATTTTACATTAATCTTGATTGGCAGAGTGTGGCTGTAAGTGAAAGTTTAGAAGATTAGTCTCCAGCGTCGAGAGCTCCAGTGTGGTGCTGTGTACATTGGACACTGCAGACACCAACCTGGAAATTCAGCTATTACAGTAGAAGTGCTAGATAACGGTGTAGGGCTGGATCCCAGCTGATCAGACTTCTAAAGAGAACTTCTTTTCCTTCTTCCAAAAAACATCATACTTAAAAAATACAGGGAGCTCCTGATATAAGGATATTGTCTTACTAACCTTTAAGAAAATGAGATGGCCCCGTTTGCTGTCGAAGAGGCTAATGACCAGCCAGAGATGTTATGGAGTATATCTCAGCAGAGATATCACAGATATCTCAGCAGAATATATCTTTGCAGGGCAAGGAAGAAGGTAGTAGAATAACTGAGAAAGGATAAGGCAGTGGCGATTCCAAGTGCACTTGTGAAACTAGAGCCAGAAGGTGAGGATAACCAGAGAAGACCATGACACAGTGGTACGTGTTTTCTAGTAGCAACCAGGTTATTGTATTAACCTTGTAGTAAAGTCCTGGTGTCTCACCAGAAAGGCAAGTACACCATCATCAATGAACTGTCAGCCTGGGAAACGCTCCAGTGACGGCAGGGAGCAATGCTGCAGGTCTGAGTGCATCTCCAGGTACATGGGTTTTGTTCTGGCCGGAGTGTGGGAGCTCACTATGGACGTAACTTGCTCTGGTTTTGTATTTTCAACCTTCCACAGAAAGCTCATCTTAGAGCAGAAGACTGCTGATGAGTTAGCAGAGGGAGCTCTTCTTTTGCTTTTACCATAACCTCTTCGCCTGCACATTAGTGAATCCTCCCGTGCTGTGATTTCAGACATAAATTTGAAATTCTGCCTGCTTAAAGTTGCCATAATACTTGTCAGACGAGTAAAGGGAGTAAGACAGACTTCCACTCTTGGGTAATTAAATTCTGCCTCCGTAACTTCTCCATCATAGAGTGGATTTATTTATTTATTTATTTATTTCTGCGGCCAGGAACAAGCAGGACAGGAGATTTGCCCATAAGTGGCGTGCCTTGGATTTGGTCCCATCCAGTATGTTAGGTGATGCCAGATTTCAAAACAACCTCAGGATTGCATGAAAATGATTGGTAAGGCTCCATCCCCAAAGACCTGCCCCAGCTGTGGCAATGATCTCTCACCCAGACCATGTCAATCAGGGGATGAAAAGAAAAGCATCTTTTGCCTTGCATTAATTTAGAGACAGTGTGTGGAAAGGATCTGAGCGAGGTGAGTAGGAGGATGAAAACTTCCCTGGTGCATTTTGTGATTTAAAAATAATAATAAAAAGAAACCCCTTGTGTTTTGAAAACTCTATTAAAAGAAATGTACTTCTGCAGAAGAACAGCATGAAAGAGTAAGGGCTTCAGCAAGGTGAACCAGAAAAACAAAAAAAATGTCTTTGGGGCTGGCTTTGGGAAGCGGAGCTGGAAGCTGAAGGAAACAAATGGCATTGCAGTGTCTGAAGTAAACAAAGCCAGCTCAATATATATTTATTTGGAGCAGCCAGTTACCTTCTGCTGAGCGTCAGGGGAGGCTGAGGAGGAAACAGGTATCCCCTTGCAGACCCAGTGGCAGGCAGTAGCAGCTTTCGGCTGTCATGTAGAGGCTCACGTGCCCCGTGGGGCTAGCGGTGTGAGACAGGCCGACAGCTCAGGAAGGGTTTTCTGAGAAGCTTGCAAAAATCACCCCCAGTTGTAGAGGAAGGGACCTGAGCTTTGAGGACCACCTCCCTCCTGCTTAGGGCTTTCAGAGTCCCTAAAAGCAAAGTGGCATTTTAAAACCGATGCGGTATCTGTTGTGCAGGAAAAGGAAGAGGAAGAATCGCTGCCTTGTGCTCCCAATGACAGTGGCAAATTTTAGAGGTAAACAGTGGAAAAGGGAAAGCAGAGGCTGACACCTGAGTGTGCTGGTGGCTGGGACTAAGGGTGGGAACAGAGGAAATCTGAATTGCTAAAGATGAAATGTTTGTGGGAAGGTGGGAACTGTGACAAACTCAGACCTGTAGCTTATGTTATATTATATATTTTTTCCCCTTGACCCCTGGAGAATACAAAAATAAAATCAATTAATGGGCCTTGAAGAAGAATCACTTTAAACTGTTCAATTAAACCCCGCAATGCAGAGAACAGAAAGGGGGGGGGGGGGGGGGGGAGGAAAAAAAAAAAAAAAAAACAATTAAAAAAAAAGAAT